>LGRX02006789.1:0-41382 GCA_001247695.2 Cymbomonas tetramitiformis
CAAGCACAACACCAACTGCCACCAGTCACCCAAGCACAGCACCAATCACCACATCCCCAACATCATATGCCCCAACTGCCACACCAACAACTGCATCTCCATCCGTCACACCTACGACAAGTCATCCTACCTCATCATCCCCAACTCGAATCTTGGTTGCAGGTCAGCCCGCCGCAAGACACCAGCTTGCCTGTGAAATATTTATATATACAAGGCGTAATTCCTCCACTCCCGCAATGTGCAACGGCATGCATTATGCCCGTCGTAGGGTCGTGCAGTGTCTGCAGAGTGGTCCCTCTTCTTGTCCCATCGGAGATATCATTGAGGTTTTTAAGGATTTTTTAATATCTGCAGTTTTAGGATATATGTTACGTTACACGTGCGCCGCGCGCATATGCGCGCCGATTTCAGTATAAGCGCGCCAGGCGCGCTTGTACCAGTATAAGCGCGGCTGGCAGCTGAGAGTATAACCGCGCCGCGCGCATATGCGTGTACGTATTTCTGGTATAAGCGCGCCTGTACTGTGTGTGGGTGTGGGGATATGGCTTGGGGGTGTGGGGCCATGGCTGAATGGAAGGGTGTGGGGTATGGCTTGGTGGGTGTTTTGGATGCTCCGATGGCTTGGGAGGTGTGGGCCGTATGGCTTGGGGGTATTGGGGTATAGCGGAGGGAATTTATGGCTTGGGGGATGTGGGGGTCTAGCTTTGAGGGATGTGGGGTCTAGCTTTGGGGGATGTGGGGTTATGGGTTTGGGAGGTGTTGGTGTATGGCAGGGGCTGTTAGGCGTATGGCTCGAAGGGCGAAGCGTGTGGAGGTATGGCGTGGGGGCGCTGTGGAGGTATGGCGTGGGGGGTGTAAGGGCATGCCTTGGGGTGTAAGGGTATGCATGGCTTTGGGGGTGTTGGGGTACTGTATGGCTTAGGGGCTCACCTCAATCTCGCGCTGACCTCGTATAATATTTGCGGGTAAACGTAATTTATTGTACTTATTGTCATGCAGGGCTGCCCCCCATATTGCCCTATTGCCCGAGAGTTGTGTTCAAAGCGCATGCTTCCAGTCTATGGTTTTGAAAAAACATACAGAAAAGTGTTGGTCCTCCCACAATGACCATAAAAACTGAACCTTACGTGACACCTGGTGCCCCGGATGAAAACATGGAAGCCTCCGTTGAGAAGTTCGCGAGTTGCCCCATCTGGGGTGTCAACTCAAAAATTGCGTAGGATTTAGTCTTCATGCCGCAAATGTGATTGAAGGTGCATGGGTAGACACACGCAGGCAATACGCGGAAAATCCTAGATTTTTTTTGGCCCAAAAAGTGGCACCCACGTTGCCATACGCGAGTGTGGGGACCAATTTGTAATAAACTCCGACGTCTCATGAGGAACAACATGCCAAAATATAAGCACCAATGGCAAAATGACCCGGCGGTGGGCATGAGTCCAAGCGAAGGCTAGAGTGTCGAGAAAATTCATGGAAAGTTGGTCCTCCACCCCCAAAGCCATACCCCCACCCCCACTCCCTGACTGAGGGGAGACAAACTCATTTTAACTTCTCTTCCCCCCCCTATGAGCAATGTGCGGGCAACCCCTCCGTGTAGGGGCATGGAAGTGTCCAGGCGCGCTTGTACTAACGCACATGCGCGCTTATACCAGAAATACGTACACGCATATGCGCGCCGCGCGGTTATACTTTCAGCTGCCAGCCGCGCTTATACTGGTACAAGCGCGCCTGGCGCGCTTGTACTGAAATTGGCGCGCATATGCGCGCGGCGCGCTTGTACAATAACATATATTCGGTTCAGGTTTTTTTTGGAAGACTCACTCGATCTGTCAACTTGTTTTGACATCTCAAATTCGGCGGAAGTTGACAGCAAGCAAAGTAAAGCTGAAGCGCATGCATGGGAAGCCAACCACGCACCACACGGCCACATCAATGATGAGATGCCGCCCCTATCTGTCACGCGCAGTTGAGCACCGCGATGTCCGGACATCGCTCCATTGCGCGGAATATACCGCTCTGATGATGCGTGTGTGCCGGCATCATGGAGGCCCTGGGGGTCGTTGAACACCTTGTGCAACATCTCCGAGAAGACGCGATGCTCTGCATGATGCATGACGGTGGACGCACCCCCCCGGCTATTGCATGCCAGGTAGTGGCAGCTGAATGGCTCAACCTCACCCCCACACGCACACACCCACGTGGTCACCGCAAAGATCTTTTGCGTCAATGGGAGTTGGACATCGAGAAGCAGGCAATAAGGAATTACCAAAGCAATGGTCCGGAGATGGAAGTCCTCGTCCACCAGCAGGGCGTTAAAGCTCCATGCGGTACCATCGCAGAACAGGCTAAGCAGTCTGACTTGGACTGCGGGGTTTGTTGCATCAAGCAGCAGGCGAATCCAACTGGAAACATGTTGGCAAAAAGATAGATAGCTCCTTCTGACACCCTGACCGAGTGTCAGCGAAACTCCCCCAAGAATGCGTCTCCTCCGCTGTCTGCGTCTCCTCCGGCACCGGCTGCTCATCCGCCTCCATCACTCTCACCCACCCCTTCGTGGCCCGCACATCATCCATTGCCGCCACCAGGCCCGCGACCAAGGGGTGCATCCCACGGCAGTCCCTTGTGTTTGGGGCCCCGAGGTGCGAGAGCAAGCTCCTGACCACCGGGGACATCTCCCCCATGCGCTTCCACACAAGCATGCGCCCGCAAGCCCAACCGCCTGGCTGCTGGCGCAAACCGCTGAGTAGACGCCATCAGCTCCAGACCCCCCCCACCAAGTCGGCATTCGGGTAAGAGCCACCACCTCCTCACCGAGCGGATACGAGCTCTCCGCCACTTCCTGCAAGCACTGCCGGATGTCCGAGTCACGCTCGAAGGCGCTCCCCGCACAAGCAAGCAAGCGCACGCGGCCAAACTCCCCTCACCAGATGCATGAGACGGGGATGAGCGTTGAATCAGAGCAGGCGAGACTGCAGTGCGGGTCAGAGGGCTGCGCCGACTTGGTCACAATAGCCGCACGCAACCGCGCGTGACCGCAACCTCGACACACAAGTCGTCCGCCCCAAGGGGGGCGCCAGATCCAAAATCCGAAAACGGAATCCCACTGGACCTTTACGCCCCCTGAAGAAGCTGCTGTATGTACTGGGCATTCGGTCGCCGACATCATCCACAGCGCCCAGGAAGGTGCACCACATCCGCGACCACAGATTGAAGATGGCGCAATCGTTGGCGCCCTCCCTCACATTCAGCCCCAGCCCTCTCTCCACAAGGAGTGGGCCGACAGTGTCCATAGTGCCAGAGGCCTCCCGCACGCGGTCCTTCTCGCTCAAGATGTGGCTATCGTCGAGATACGCGATGATGTGCACACCCCAGTGATCAGTAGGGGCGCCATGGAGAACGGGACCAACGGCCCCCCCTATTAGGTCCCCTCCGCCAAGCTTACCACTGGGACTCACCCCCCGCCGCCCCGCCACCGAATGAGCTTTGCAGAGTAGATGATTATGGCTGTTCTCGATCCTTGCCAGGAACTCTCCATTTTATTACGACATCTGAGGACATTGGATGGCTTTATTTGAACATTCGGACTCTCTCCGACTCTTCGGACATTTTATTGTTATAGCAGATTTGTAATGCAAAATTTCCCTCCCAAGTATCACCTCATGCATAAAGCAGCTTCCCGATAGGTCAAACAACTCCGGGAAGTCCCTGCCCTGCAAAGATTGCTCGCCCGTGCACCGAATTAAAGGTGCTCTTGCAATCGACTTGCAAGGCACACCACAAAGGAATCGGCCACAGCGACACCTGCACAGTTTGCACACATATACATGACTCCGTGCCTCCCGTGACCCGACCCGACTTGTGCTGCCGCCGAAACAGCCCCCGCCTCAGGAGGTCTCCTGAGCGCCGCCTCCCCACAAGCGATCACATGCACCCCACAACCAGGCTTGAGAAGCGCGACAAGCCATGGCGAGACTCCTTCGTGCCTGCACCTCGTTGGGCACAAGCTGCCCGCGCGCCTACTGGCCAGCTATAACTACCTCATATGATATATGTAATGTACTATATGTACTCTATGTACTATATGTACTCTATGTACTCTTGAATAAAGTGAGAAGAGGAGGGGATATGGATGGTTTCAATCAGAAATTCAAGCAGATGTCACAATCGCTGACTTTCGATTGTGTCACAGGCATCGTTATGTATAATTAAAAATTGAATACGCATATATTGACCTTACGAAATATCACGAGTAATGCACATGCATTATGCTGTCATCATGTTCCATCATCGATAGTGCCATTCGTGCATCCGCTTGCATGTTTGCATGATGTATGCATGTTGGCCATGCATCCACAGGGCCTGCAATGCAATCGCAGGAGTCGAGCATTCGCGAAGAATTTTTCATGCGTACATACATCGATAATCTACCATGCCGTGCATGCATGATGTATAATCGATATCGAACATGTGCATATATGCATACTCGATTACATAAAGTATGCATATATTGGATATCGATTATATATCATGTGCCGCATCCAAAGATATTGCATGAGCATTACAATATCGATCATCTACCATGCGGGTATATATATACGAAGTTTATATACTTCGTATAGATATATCCGTTATCCAACGGTGTCGCAGCGCCATCGCTCCATCTGATACTGCATCCGCTGCGCATGGCGCACATGTATTTACAGTCGTCGTCGCTAAACTGCATAAACGCAGTGGCAATTCGTGCAGACATTTCTGAGTTTATATGCATTGTGTGGACGCGCATACATGCTACAATTATAAAGATACGCAAGTGGCACAGCGTGCTTCCTTTTAATACATTTATATTTGCAGACGTCGTGCTCGCATGTCGCGATGCGATCTAGCGGGCTCCCTTCTACATCGTCTGCATGTCGAACACGCATGGTGCAATTGTGAAATACATCTGCCCACAACTCGCTTCCTGTATCGCAACTGTCGAGCTTGCATGTCGGTTGGGATGCATCCAACGGGATTTCTGCCATGCGGATGGGAGACGATGCATGGGTGTATACAATTTCAAATAAAATTTCAATTATGATCATCAAGCAAATATAAAAGCAAATGGAAATGCGCAGACATCCCGCACTGGAGGCATCGCGACAGCGACATGCAAATGCGGCAGTTGCGATATGGAAACAAGTTATGAGCTCGTGCCTTATAATATCAGCTATCGATACATACTCCATGCATTGGCTAGGGATCGAAAGTCGTGATATGATATAAATTGTAAACGTGTACTGTACAGCTGAAGAGGCACCGAAAGCAATGATGATATATTCGATATTGACAATAATTTATATGCAATGCATCGTCATCTAGGTATTTTCGATACAACTTGAATTTTACCAATTCCAATACTTTCAACGTTGACACACACATATGAAGCATCGTAGAGCGGGTTTTGATACAGTCATCACTAGTAATTAAATGGGAGATTTGCTGAAAAGAATTTGCGGTCGCGACGCGATAGATTTGATATGGTACCCGCATACACCGTAGATTTGATAAAAATCGTACCATACACCGTAGACTTGAATAATCGTCAAACTCTTGAATAATCTACTTACTTTAGGTATATCGTGTACCCCATCCCCTAAATTTTCTGCATGGGAAGCCCGATATGACTTGCTTGGCATCTTTTTAAAACTTCTTTAATTTGGGAAATTTGGGTTTGTTAGGGATTGTTGGTAGTTAGGCATGTTTGTATTTTAACATTTTAGATAGGAACGGTTTTTGTGCACATTTAAGAGCATTTCAGAGCTCGCACTTGGATTGTTGGACATGTATTGTA
The DNA here is from genome assembly GCA_001247695.2 of Cymbomonas tetramitiformis. NCBI lineage: Eukaryota > Viridiplantae > Chlorophyta > Pyramimonadophyceae > Pyramimonadales > Pyramimonadaceae > Cymbomonas > Cymbomonas tetramitiformis. Next base: position 5,831 of record LGRX02006789.1, read on the forward strand.
AGAATAACATTGTGATGCGACGTCCTCCATCCCCTGAGCCAAAGATGCCACTTAGATGCTCAACCCAAGCTGAGAGAAGCCAAAGATGCCACTTAGATGCTCAACCCAAGCTGAGAGAAGCCAAAGATGCCACTAGATGCTCAACCCAAGCTGAGAGAAGCCAAAGATGCCACTTAGATGCTCAACCCAAGCTGAGAGAAGCCAAAGATGCCACTTAGATGCTCAACCCAAGCTGAGAGAAGCCAAAGATGCCACTTAGATGCTCAACCCAAGCTTAAAGATGCCAAGATGCTCAACCCAAGCTGAGAGAAGCCAAAGATGCCACTTAGATGCTCAACCCAAGCTGAGAGAAGCCCAGGCCCGAGGCCACCGGGAACCTCCGACACTCTACCGCCACCGCAGTCTCCTCCAGCACGAGCGGGGTCGCCCCCCCTGCTGGGTGAAGCCCCTCAAGGATGCAACGTCACAGGCTCCAACGCGGCAAGGATGCAACGTCACGTGCTCCAACGCGTGGATCCACCGTCACAGGCCCAACGCCACAGGCTCCAACGCGCAAGGATGCAACGTCACAGGCTCCAACGCGGCAAGGACTCCTGCCGGGTGAAGCGGACTGTGTGTGTGTGTGTTCATATCGCATCATCTTTCCATGCTGCTTTGCATTTGGGTTGGGAATATGTATGCGTTTGTGGTATCTTGTCACGGCCCCGCCCTGCTCTTGATTTGCTTTTCACATCCACTGGGATGATGGTGGGCTGACTTTTGTTGGCCGATCTCATGCCGTTCAGTGTGTTCATATCGCAATTTTGCATTGCACAATCCGAGGAAATATGATGCGATTGACACCGTGCTCTCAGACATGGTATCCAATATGTACGCCATATGGGTCCCGGAAGTATTCAGTATGGTACATTGCATATCCATACTGTATACATAAGAGACCCAAAGGCATTTTGCATTATGTCGGGCTTTGGAAATCAGGGTGTACACCCATATTTCGTTGCCACCAATGTCCTGCCTCAACCAATATGTTGACATCATTAGACCAAATTATTATTATTTGACATCATTCCGCCTTGTCAAAAACTTTTGGGCTGCTTCTCACTGATGTTGGGCTGCCATTCCGCCGCTGTCGTAATATACCTATCTCAAGGATGACTATGTTACTTTAGCTTATACAAGGATTATATTGGTTGTAGCATATACTGCTATATACCAGCCACAGTGGAAATGAGAGTTGCTGTGGGGACTATTCTTTCGTGACAGGCGATTGGACATGGTTCACGGCTGGCTACCTGCCCATCAGCCAGGGAAACGCTTTGTCCACTGTGACGGATGCAGTAGATCCGGCGGCGTGCATGCAGGCATGCTTGGATCGGACGGCAGGTGACTGCCGCGCGGTGGCTTGGAACTCACTCAGTTACAGCTGCTACCTGAAGGCTCCGAGCCAATCCCCGGTGGAGGCCGGCTTTTGCAGCGCTCAGCTGACAACTTCGGAATGGAATTGGTACCACAACGACGCCGTCTGTGGTAAGCCGCAATCATGCAGCCTAGCGCTGGTAGCGAGTCACCCGGTGTCATCATGCAGCCTAGCGCTGGCAGCGAGTCACCCGGTGTCATCATGCAGCCTAGCGCTGGCAGCGAGTCACCCGGTGTCATCATGCAGCCTAGCGCTGGCAGCGAGTCACCCCGTGTGGAGTGACTCTTTATTGATAATGCAGGCAGTGCTGACGTTGATCTGGCCCTTTTGAGTTGACTTGCCAGTGATCGTGTGGTAGCTGTTGACGCTGATTTGTCCATTCGGCCCTTTTGGGGTGATTTGCGCCTGATAGTGCCGATCCTTCCCGCTGCTTTTTTTCAGTCTATTTACAGTGCACCGGGCCTGCAGTTTCAGGAGCACGCCGCTGGCATCATTTTGTGCATATTTATTCTGCAATGTCCATCTGGCCACACATAGAAATGCAATCGGAGTCCAATATTGACTTGTGTTTTGTTGGCGGAGGATTTTCAGACGGGACTGCGGTGCCTTCTGCCACTACAAGTAAGTTTGCCCTCTTACACTCTTTGTATGCCCCCACCCCCTCTCCGGTGGCCTTCGCAACATCCGGATCAGCTCAGTTAAAACTCGGCGCATGTTTCTCTCGAGTAGCTGTTGCGCACCCTTGGCCACCGTCCTCGCACTCTGAATCATTCCCCGTCGAGGTGCCAGTACTCGGCGCGAGCATCTTCGATGGGATCAGAGTTTCAGAGAATGCTCGGGAGACACCCATACACTCCCACCTGTCAAAGGATGCGCTGCGGTTTCCTTGCTGTATCCATTGTTGCGGTGCTCGTGGTGCTAGCATATGATGATTTGGTTGCTTCATGCAGCTTACGGCAAAGCTCTGCGGACGGTCGCGTGCAGGCGCGTCAACTTATACTCTCGCGCATTCATTTAGCTCCTGCACCGAGGCCTGTGCCTCTCATGGAATGACGTGTAATGCAGACGTCATGCGAGCCGCCATTGCCCAAAATCCCACAAACCAGGAAATCAAGAATTGGTTTCACAGTGCTGGGATGCCCTGTAATGGCAACATCAACCGCCAATACAATGGCGACAGTTATCCAGTGCTGGTTGCAAATGATGGCTGCTATGCGTCATCTGATCCCGCAAACAATATTCACTCCTGCGATGCGGTGCCCGGCAGTTCGTCCGGCTCTTCGAATGCCAAGCATCGGTTGTGCTATTGCGAAGGTGAGTGACCATGGAGCGCACCCTATCCTGCGCCTCCTTGAGGAATGCTGCTGCTGTCAGTTGGATCCAGTTGGCGCTTTGAAATTTGGACACATCACCGATGATGCTTGCTCACCGCACCGATGCAATGCACACCCTTAGAGGATGCGCCGCCAACGCCTTACTTCTGCCAATCACTGGCACGCTCTCCTCGGCTTTAACGACCCTCTTCAAACTAATAAAGGGGCATTCGTGCTGATGATTGATATTGCTGACGCGACAATTGCCGCCGACTACCTGCCTGGAAAGTACGTGTTGTGTCAATGGCTGCCATCATCGGTGCAACGTCTGTTTTCAATGGCTAACATAGTTGATGAATGCTTAGATGTGTCAATTTGCGCAGCCATAGCATCAGGGGTCGGGAGCCAGGGGGCATGGGTGGGGGGGAATCTGCTGTTCCACCAATCAGCAAGTTCCGAGTATGTGGGTATTTAGGTTGGAGCATCAGCATTTGTCAGTGAGCATTCGTGACATACCATTTCGGAGGTAGTGACAGCTCGTCGTGTATATATGCCATTGCGGTGGGCGTGCAGGAACTCGCACGCCGACGGATGTCTTTGGAGCAGGTCTGCAGGATTCGGGTACGTTTCTCCAGCAGCGGTGCATGGCCCTCCGGTGGTGCCTCTCTGTGATTGCTGCTTCGCGGCAGCCGAGGGGCCCATGGGGTGGGAGTACCCCCTTTGTCTGTTCGCACTTGGCGTCTCACACTGCTGCCAAACTCTTGCTGACCATGGAGCTGGACGCTCGCTCGCTTGGCGGTGTGCCTGGCTGCGAGACGACGACGACGACGCCCTTGCACAACGTTTGCTCACTCAGCAGGGCGCTGGTGCCTCTCGCAGGATGCTTCCACCAGACTCCATTGGACGGCTTGGATACGTACGAGGGAGAGAAGGTGGTCATGGCACATCAGAGCCCGATGAGCTTTCTGAACGGCGAATTCACATTCAGAGTCACCGTGTTGCCCACAAATCTCAGCCCGACGTACTCCCTCGCCCCGGTGCTGTTCGGACAGCACCCGCTCTGGTCTTCAGCCGAGAAAAAGGGGTTCTCGATAGGGGGAAACGGGGTCGCCTCCGGACACGAGGTGGCTTTCGGGGACGGCCTTCATCAAGCGTCCTGTATATTCACTTTTCCGTCGGCCCCATCTGCTGGGACCAGTATCAATATCGAGCTGCACTGCGAAATCGTACCCGGTGCGTCCCCTTTTCTAGTAATACCAGGCCGGAGCAGAATATGCCACGCAGTGCTTTGGTGTTGTGCGCGGGGGGGGCATGGGGTGGCAGTAGCAGCCCCCCCCCCGCTTAGCTGGCCTCTGATCTGACTGCAGCCTCGATCAAAAGCTGGACTAGGTTGGTGACTATTTGTGCGCAGCTGGATGATGGATACAGATTGCGACTCCATCGGCTCCATCGGGTTGCCGGCGGTGCGCTTTTGACCTGGGGGCACCGCAGAGCCTCTTTTGTGGTTTCACGACTGCGGCGCCAGTTCTGAGGTGCCAATCTGTTTGTAGCATCGGCACGCGGCTAAAGGGGGTCGGAGGGGTTGCTGCGTCATTGTCTGATTGTTGTCTTAAGTTGTATGTGCAACACATAAGCACCGATGCGGCACGCCAGACCTCACGAAACCAGTATAGCCAGATGTTGCGGCTCTGTGCGAATCTCTGGAAGGCTTTTTCCAACTTTGGCTATGATAGACAACGATTGGGGGTCTCTGAAGCTTGGACTGTCAGCTCATCGGAAGCGGCTAGGCGAGCGCTGCTGCTAAGTGGCTCCCAGACTGCACAAGCGTCACGTGCTCCAGGATGTGGACACTGCTGCTCTCTTGTAAAGCGGCCTGCAAGCAGCTCCGCCCGATTGATCCGAGGAGCGCGGAATCAAACATTGCTTCAGGTTTTAGCGGCGTTCTGCCACATGAAGGGATCACTTGATGGGGCCGAGTCGGTCCCTTAGAGCTCTCGCCAGTTCAGAGAGCTGATCTGCATCTGGGTTCCTGGGTCGAATTGCCGGCATCGCCGAAACAACCTCAGCTGCTCTTTTCCCAGCGACTCAAAACGTTCCGAACGACTCAGAACGTTCCGAACGACTCAGAACGTTCCGAACGACTCAAAACGTTCCGAACGACTCAAAACGTTTCGAACGACTCAAAACCTTCGGGGCAGTGATGGGTCGCGTGCGCCTTCCACACGTGGAGCTGCTACTGGGCACCAGCTTAGGGACGGAGTGAAGGGGGGTGGCGGGGGGAACCTGGAGGGGAGTGCTGCAGAAGTTTGGGGCAGTGACGCTGTCGTGATAGTCACGAGCACCCTCTCTTCGACCTCCGTCCCATTCATGCAAACGATCACTGCGGATATGGATTCCGATGGTCATCTGGACGTGCTTTTCGGCAGCGCGCTCAGCCGATCTGTGCTCTGGTATAGGAATGCTGGTAACGGCTCCTTCAGCAGCTCGACGTCCATCTCAGACAAAATGCAGGAGCTGCCAGCACTCAGTGCCACGAATTTTGCTCACCTTGCGAGTTTGGAGGTTGGTGATCTTGACCTGGATGGTGACCCGGACTTGATTATGACGACGGGCGATGAGTCGGTTGGGTACGCGGATAGAATCGCCTTGATACCAAATCTGGGTACGTCAGGCACGGGGCTTTGGGGCTATTATGCGATTTGGAAAAATGGTTATGACCACCTTGGTGCCGTCCATGCGGCTGATCTTGATGGGGATGGTGACCTAGATCTCATTTACGGAAGAACTGACGGAGCAAATGTGATTGTACTGTGGAATGACTGTGTTCTTTTAAGTAATGGAGAATGCGATGCTTGGGTTCATGCCGCCTGGGAGCGATCAAGCCAGCCTGCCGATGCGTGGAGCTCTGGGGGCTCGACTGTTCTCGCTAGCGCGGACATGAACGGCGATCTCGTTGCAGACATTGTTGCAGCCTCGAGCGACAACGATCTGATCGTGTGTTGGTATGGCTCCAGCGCCCCTGGTGCCCAAGTAGTTTACACCTCGGCTGCTGTTGTCGTCAGCCAGGCGGTTGTGGATGGCCCCCGATCCATCTCCTTGGTGGACATCGACGGGGATAACGATTTGGATGTGGTGTCAGTTGGATACTACGATGACACTCTTCGATGGCACGAGAACCGAGGATCGGACGGCTTTAGTAGCGCATATGTGCACGTGATCAGTACGGTGCAGAAGAGCTCTGTCGCAGTTGCTACTGCAGACATGGATTCCGATGGTGACGTGGACGTCATAGCAACCAACCCAAGCGACGGACTGATCACCTGGTTTGAGAACAGCGGCGCCGGGGTCTTCACCGGCCCTCGGCACATCGATGCGAAAGGATATAGTTTGAGATCGGTTCACGTCGCCGACCTTAACGGAGATGCCAAGCCGGATGTTCTCGCCGGCTTTGCAGACAAAGTGGCGTATTATGTTCCAACATGTACGCATCCGCCGCATCCCACGCCCATACATGCATGACGCATGCCTTTATGACGTTATTGCCGCTTACAACATGAGCGGGCTTAATCATGTTTGCGGAAACATAGCAACTGCTGTGGGGGTCCTGAGGGGGTTCTGAGGGGGTCCTGAGGGGGTGCTGAGGTGTGCATGGTAATGGGGGGCAGTGTCGAGAGGTCGATCTTGCCATGGGAAGGCTAGCATGGCAGGATATAATATGGATCTCGGCACGTGCAGCTTCGCGGTGCCTGGCGACGTGTACAATCATGACGGGGGAGTGTTCGGAAGCAGCGCGGGCTGGAAATTTCAGGGGAGTCTCGAGCAGCTCTCGATCTGTCCCCGAGGTATGCTGCCCCATTGACAAGCGTGGGTGCTGCAGCGACTGACGTCGGGACTGTGTTGAGCATCGGACGGATGGGCGCAGTCACACCATGAGTGTGTGCCTCTGACATGTCCTGTGAGCCTGCCTGGGGCCTCCGATGACATCTGAACAGAGCTGATGGTGCTTCCCATGCGATTCGTCGATAACGGCGGTGCGTTAGCTGTCTTGTTTGTGTTTCCGACCCTTAAAAGCTTACCTACGCCGCCTTTCTGTAACAGAGACTTCTATTGCCCCAACCACGAGCACTCCAACGGCGCCTACCGTAGCTCCCACTGTGTCGCCCACCACTAGCACACCAAGCGGTTCTCCGACCACCACAGCTCCTTCCACCCTTGGTCCCACAAATGCCCCAAGCACGGCTTACCCCACCACAGTGTCACCCACGCTTGCGCCATCCACACTGGCGCCGTCTACGACCTCACCCTCGACGACTCTTCCAACCTTACCTCCAACCACGATGTCGCCAACATCATCTCCAACAACCATCCCCCCCACCTTGGCCCCATCGACCCGAACCCCCACAGACTCCCCAAGCTCCAGCCCGACGATCCCCCCTACCAAATCGCCAACAACTACCCCACCCAGCACAGGCAGCCCCGTCACAGCAGTGCCCACCACGGCTCCTACTAAGGTTCCCACCGGCTCTCCGACCAGCAGCCCGAGCACCATCTCCCCGACAGTCCCTCCTACGGCTTCACCCATGATAGCGCCCCCACCATCCCCACCATTGCCTACACCACCGCCTCCATCACCCCCACCCCCTCTCTCTCCCCATCACCCCACTCCCTCTCCCCTCCCCCCACCATCTCTCTCACTGCAGGGAATGCAGGGGAATACAACAGCACCATCCTTTACTCGCAGGTGCATGGAGTGCGCCACCGAACCCCCTTAAACGCCAGCTTCGCTGCAAGCTACGCTGTCATCAATATTTCCTGTGCGGGAAGGATAGGGAGTCATGCGGGCCACCATTCTGGCTGTTTCCTTCTGTCGGGCGGCCGGATTCTCCAGACACTCTGAATGACTCGGGCAGTGCCGCGCTAGTGCGGCGGTAGTGAGCTCGGAGGTGGGATTGCAGGAAGTGAGACCCCGAGAAGGAGGGTAGACAATGCCCATGGCGCGAGGGCCATGGGGGCGTAGAAACGCTCATATGAAATAAACACGCAAATCAGCCGATTTTTAGCAATGGAGCTATAAATCGGGGAGGGGTTCAGAAATGGTCCACGATAGCAAATCGAAAATGTCAGTCATTCGATTTTCCCCGAATTTCCCTTTCAGGTTCTCTTCGCTGTGTAAGCGTTCATTCCTTTCTTGCAAAGTTACGAGGCAGTCTCACTGCCTGTTTGACCGCGTATATTACATAACAAACCATGATACTAAGCATCCGCATACATCGAATAGTATTCCTCAGACTGTTAGTACCAAGGAGGTGCCAACAATCTGAGGATCCGCTAACGCATTCTTCACATTTTCAGAAGTGTAGTGATCCTGAGACTGTTAGTGCCAAGCAGCTATCAGCAATCTGAGGATCCGCTAACGCATTCTCCACACTTTCAAAAATCCACTCAAGCGAGCAACTTGCGCCCGCTTGCGGAGTATGCGTTTTCACGCAAAGGCGGATTCGTAAACGAATTCGTAGCGATAACTTCCGCCTCGCTGACAGCATTAACCAAGTGGGTGCAGTTTTGGAATGCTGAGAGCCCTGCGCATCGAATGCCCTCATCGGATATACCCCACGAGCGAGCGGGGTATACCGGATGCTCGATGCGTTCGGAGGGGTGAGCGAGCCAGATCACACCCCATGTAAGGAGTTGCTCCAGTTCTTGTTAGTAAACAACAACTGCACAGCACAGACCCACAAATATGCTTCCTTAGAGGCATACTAGTAGGTCTGGAAAGACCTGGCGCGCAAACAATGACTTTTGCGGCCGGGAAAAATTATACACTGCATCGAAAACCCTGAATTTGCATCAATTTCGAGACACGCGGCACCTTTGCATCTGAGTACGTCATTATTTCATATGAGCCTGACCCAGGCCTCCAGCCTGTAGTATCTGTGTCTCAAGATGATCAAACCCTTCATCTGTAGCTCCGATATTGGGTACCCCTGGGCACCAGTGCATGCCACGTCCAGAGTGCACACGGCGAATGGGTCTCCCCGAGTGCTTCATCTGGTGCTGCAGCTAAGGCGAGGTTTCCTCGAGTTGCGGTGGGGGGGAGGGTGGGGTTCCCAGGGGACACCCGAACAGACTTGTTTGCTCGTAACGCTGCCGACAGACATGTACGAGCTGAACGTCACCACTCTGACGGGCCCCAGCTCCCTCGAGTGGACGTTCTTTCATAGTGACGTCTGCACTGAACATGCGTGCGTGCTGTCAATGTGCGGTTGGGCGGTCGGGACTTACACGATCCAGGGCGCTGTAGAATTCCATGCGAGCGTCAACATGTCAACCAGGTGCGCAGTTGTATCTCAAACCCCTTCTAGCAGCAACTGAGCTGCATGTGTACTACGCTGGTGGTGGTGGCTGGCCCATCAGTACTACGCGATGTGCTGAGCTGGGCCAAGGAGATCTCGGTTTCCCACCCCCTTTCGGATTTCGTGGAATTATGCAGGCACTGACACGGGGAGATGGAGGGATGTGGTCAGTTCATTGACAGGATCGATACATATTTACGAAGCCCCCTCCGCCCCATCCCCCTCCTACCTCCCCGCCTCCACCTTCGCTCCCCTTCCCCCACCTTTTCTCCCTCCACCATCGCCCTTGCCACCACCTCCACCACCAAGCCAGCCCCCCTCCAAGTCCGCCACTTCCCAACCCACCCCCGCCTTTTCCACCTGGATACTTTCAATCTCCCTCTCCGCCACCTTCCCCTCCCTCCCCACCACCCCCTCTCCACCACCTCCACCCCCCTCCAGCCTCCCCACCGCCTTCCCCCCTCCTCAACCGCCACCTCCACCATCTCCACCACCTCCACCACCTCCGCCGTCCCCTTCACCCCCCACCACCCCCAACCTCCACCACCTCCGCCCTCTCCCCCACCTCCCAAACCACCATTGCCCCCAGCCCACCATCTCTACCACCTCTACCACCTCCACCACCTCCACCACCTCCGCCCTCTCTGCCACCACCTCCACCCCCTCTGCCACCACCTCCACCCCTCTGCCACCACCTCCGCCCGCCACCGCCTAGCCCCTGCCCGCCCGACAAACTCCCCTTCGACAGCAGTTCCCTCTGTTACACCAACCATGGAACCCACCTCTTCTCCATCGACCCTCGCCCCTGCAACCGATTACCCAACCTCGCTATCTCCAACCAATGTTCCCACAGTACGCCCTCCACCGCCGAGCCCTTTTCCGCCGCCTTCGCCCACCGTGGTAACTCTGGAGGTGGCTTTCACATTCAACGAGCTAAGCTTCTCCAGCCTATCCAGCAGCTCCACGGCGTATCAGTCCTTCCAGTCTGAAGTCAAAACCTCCGTCGCCAGTGCTGCAGGCAAGTCAGAGCCGCCCACCCAAGCAGCACAGGGGGGGGGGGGGCATCTTCAAGGGCTTGGGTGTTTTCCCCAGTTTGTGGTGCCCAAGATGCGTTGGAACAGCTTGCGGCGCTCCACTGTGTGAAAGGGTGCCCCCCCCCTCAAAGATGCACCGCGCCGCAAGTACAGTTGTAGGCCAAGGCTGTGGGTTTTATACCACACGACTTCAAGACAGATGTTTGACTTCCGCAGGTGTCCAGACGGAGTATGTGGCCATCAACAGCATCGCGAGTGGGAGCGTGCTTGTGAGTTCCACGGTCACCTGGACGTCCGAGCATCTCGCGTCGGGGGCCTCGCCTGATTCCTTTGCCTTGACAGCTACCGACTCCCCCGCCACCATCTTCTCTAGCAGCTCGCTGCTCGCCAACTACACCGTCTCCTCCGGCTCCCTCATGGCGGCCGCTGAACCGGAGGTGTACACGATATCAGTGGACGTTGCCAGCTTCCCTCCGGCACCGCCTCCGCCGCCTCCGATGTTGTGCGCTGATCCTGGCACCTGCTTCCCGGGCGTCGACTGCAAGGAGAACGCCAGCTTGCCTCCCGGCTACACCTGCGGCCCCTGCCCTGAAGGTGCCCCACCCCTTGCCCCCAATCCCATGTCGGAGCATTACGGAGCCCTTCATGTTCTTGGTGCTGCCGACTCGGCCGCATGCCTCGGGTGCGAAGAGCTTGTGTTTGATACATGCCTGATCCGCGGCCAGCCTGAAGCATGGCGACTCCTGCGTGACTCCTGCGTGAGCGCCTCGAGAGATGGGTCGAACTCGAGGCATATCCCGGCAACAGATTGACTGCCGCCCAGGACGCGCCCTGTGCACTGACCCAACACGCACGCGCTTGTTGTTGCTGCCACCACGCCGAAGGCCTTCAAAATCCTCCTCGAGCTAGACGGGTCTGCAGTGTTCCTAGTCCGCTTCATCCACGCTCTCGTTTAGCGACTGTCACGCGTCACCAATGCCTCCCCATCCCACGGATCACGCAAACAAGCCGTAACCCCAACCTATGCGCCAGCCGCATCAGCTGCTCACTGCCATTTGCTCGTCTCGCATCCAGTGTTGTCACGACTTCCCAGGCCTTCTGTTTAAATACTGCCGGCTCCACGGAATTCTTGCATACAAACCTTGATGCGGTGTAGGCCCCCCATCTCTGCGAAGTGTGCGGGCCGCAGCATCGAATTGGTGCCACTCCCCCGCGCACACTCCCGAGGTGCAAAGCGCAGCGCTGGCCATGTCTCCCCCGCGCGCACTCCCGACGTGCAAAGCGCAGCGCTGGCCATGTCTCCCCACGCGCACTCCCGAGGTGCAAAGCGCAGCGCTGGCCATGTCTCCCCGCGCGCACTCCCGAGGTGCAAAGCGCAGCGCTGTCTCCCGCGCGCACTCCCGAGGTGCAAAGCGCAGCGCTGACCATGTCTCCCCACGCACTCCCGAGGTGCAAAGCGCAGCGCTGGCCATGTCTCCCCCGCGCGCACTCCCGAGGTGCAACGCGCAGCGCTGGCCATGTCTCCCCCGCGCGCACTCCCGAGGTGCAACGCGCAGCGCTGACCATGTCTCCCCCGCGCGGGCGCACTTCCGAGGTGCAAAGCGCAGCGCTGACCATGTCTCCCCCGCGCGCACTCCCGAGGTGCAAAGCGCAGCGCTGACCATGTCTCCCCCGCGCGCACCATTGAGGTGCAAAGCGCAGCGCTGGCCATGTCTCCCCCGCGCGCACTCCCGACGTGCAAAGCGCAGCGCTGGCCATGTCTCTATGCTTTCCCCCCGTCTCTTAGGTGGGAGAGATCCGGGGCTCCACCGAGCACAAATACAGATCGTGCCGCGCGCAGATCGTAGTGGGACGGCTCGATGCGTCCGCAGCATGAACGCCTGCCAGTGCGCCCCAGCAGCTTCTAGGCCAGGCGCTGGTTTATGCAAGCTGGGCGTGGACCACCCAGCCATGAATAATCGATAAATCAATAGATGACTGAATAAATAAGACAACCTTTGCAGGTTGGGTGGCTTTCATAGGAGGGACCCTAGCCCTCGGGAGCACCCAGCCACACCTTGACTGGCCACCGCCCATGCACGGCATGATTTGCCAACCGCTGACTGCGCTGGAGCGCGGGTTCCTCCGCAGGGTATACTGGTGACGGCCAGCACTGCGATGACGTGGACGAGTGCGCGCCTCGCAGCCACACGAACGACACCGTCCACGCATGTGGGGACCAGCTGTCAAACTGTACCAACACCGCGGGGGGATTCAGCTGCTCCGAGTGCCCCAGAGGCTACCGCACCGAGGCAGGCGCGAGGCCCGGCACCGTAGACTGTGTCGATGTGGACGAGTGCTCCAGCCAAAACGGTGGGTGCGACTACTCCACGGTGTGCATCAACGTGCTCGGTGGAAGCAGCTGCGGGGCTTGCCCGGCGGGGTTTGTGGGCACTGGCGAAGCCGGCTGCTGGGATGTGGACGAGTGTGCGGCTGCTGACCGTGGCGGGTGCCACCCCAACTCGGCATGTATCAACATGCCCGGCGGGAGCACCTGCGGCGCGTGCGAGCCGGTCGCCCTGTACAAAGGTGACGGGTACACCTGCCGTCTGTCCGCCACCTGTGAGACGAATAACGGTGGATGCGACGCCCTCACCGTGTGTGAACAGGTGCGCCAGCTGGGCCATCCCCGCAGTCGTCCAGCGGGCGGATCCAAAGGCGCCAGCGCGTGAGCTTCTGGTTCAATATTGAATTGTGCTGGGCAGCGTTGGTTTACAGCAATGATCTATCGTGGGCTTCCACCAGCCCAGAGTGTGCACCAATAGAAGTCAAGCGTCTGAGTGTGCACCAATAGAAGTCAAGCGTCTGAGTGTCATCACGTGGATCTGCAAAGGAGCCCGGGGCGAATTTCCCCAGAGAATGGCCGACAACCATATCCCCAAAAGGTCCCCAAAGCCCCCTCCCCCACAACTCCCTTCCCCAAAGCCCCCTCCCTCAAAGGCCCCCTTCCTCAAAGCCATCTCCCCAAACGACCCTTTCCCCAAAGCCCTCCATCCCCTTCCACCAGCCCCCTCCTCCAAAGCCCCCTTCCCCATAGCACACTCCCCTAAAGCCTACTACACATTATCTTCCTTCCACCACACCCCTCCTCCAAAACCCCTTCCCCAAACCCTCCACCCCCAAAGCCCCTTCTCACAAGCCTTCTTCCCAGCACCCTTCAACGCCCCCACTCTCACAAAGCCACATTCCCGGATGCCCCATTGCCCGATTTCTCCATCCCCACTGTCCCCTCCCCTAAAGCGCCCCACCCATCCCAAAGCTCACTCCCCCAAAACCCCCTTTCTTAAATTCTCCCACCCCCAACACCCCCTTCACCAAAGCCCCGAAGGCATTTTCTCCAAAACCGCCAAAGGCCGTCTCCCGAAAGTCCCCTCCCCCTAAGCTATACGCGGCACCTGCAACATCCCTTGAGGCACTAGAGCACCCAATAGAGATGCGCAGCGCACCGAGGAGCTGCAAAGGCAGGGAGGCGTCCGGGGGGGGGGAGGTGGATTCACAGAGCATTAAGCCAAACTTTGGATAACGCTTTTCATATTTAAGATGAACATTTGTGATATGTTAAAGATGGCCATGATTTTGGCCTAACGCTCGTTGATTCTGTACCCGTCAATGTTTCCCTCGTCCCATAATTAGATATTGCTGAATCGGAGCCCTCTTTCTGCATCGCTGCGGAAGCTCTTGAGAGGAGAGGCCGGAGGGGGCCTCATGAGACGCAACTGGGAGTACCTTTGACCCAATTCCAGGGATATGCTCTGCCCAAGGCGTCGAAAGTTTGACACCTTTGGGCCGTTCGTCTCCAATGCACATGGGGCTCCGGGAATTGTACTGATGACGAGCTGGAGGTTTGGGGGGGAGCGCGGGATGGCACGGCGGGGTGGGGGCGGGGTGACTGCCTGGGCAGGACGGGTCTGGTAGTGTGTCTTGCGGGCACTGTCCAGCGGGAATGAGTGGCACGGGTGACACTGCGTGCGTGGAAATCGACGGCTGCGCACTTGCTCCCTGCTTCCCCGGAGTGGAGTGCGCAGATATCTCTGCGCCCGGAGTTGGCGCGGTGTGCTCCGACTGCCCAGAGGGGTACATCGGAGATGGCCGATCTTGCTATGCTGACGCGTGCAGTGCCGACCCGCCACCATGCAGCGTGGTCCCGGCTGTGACATGCACCATCATCGCGGGAGGTGACACATCAATCCTCTTCTGCGCGCCTGACTCTAAATCTGCGCGCACTCCCTCCCCATTTCCATGCGCCCGCCTGCCAACCCGCGTGCCCTGCCTCTCAATCTGCTTGGATTCCCTCGGCCAGTCCCACTTCTGACAAGCTGGCGCCCACTGTCCAGTCCTCCTCAAGGTGCCCTTGCTCCTGCGACTCTGGTTCTCTCAAATCTCGGACGGGCCGCATCAATCTTTTATGTGGCATTCCTCGCCGCCGCAGCCTGCTCTCGCATCATGTGGCATTCCTCGCCGCCGCAGCCTGCTCCCGCATCATGTGGCATTCCTCGCCGCCACAGCCTGCTCCCGCATCATGTGACATTCCTCGCTGCCACAGCCTGCTCCCGCATCATGTGACATTCCTCGCCGCCGCAGCCTGCTCCCGCATCATGTGGCATTCCTCGCCGCCGCAGCCTGCTCCTGCTTCAGAGGTGTGGTCCTTCCATTCGCTTGTGCACGAATCCCTCTCACTTCCGGTTATTGCCATCCCTCAAGCTTCCTTTCCCTCACTCGGGCCTCCTTTCCTTGGTCCAAACTGCTGTGCAGGTGGCTACGCGTGCGGGTCATGCCCCTCAGGGTACTCTGGCGATGGTGGTTCATGCGTCGATATCGACGAGTGTGGAATAAACAACGGCGGCTGCCACCGCTTGAGCGAGTGCACAAACATTCCTGGGGGTCACGCGTGTGGTAGCTGCCCAGAGGGGTACCTCGGAACCGGCGCCACCTCCTGCCGTGAGCAGCGGGCGGCGTGCTCTGATGACAACGGCGGATGCGATGACCTGGCGACCTGCGTTGATACATCAAGAGGCGTGGAGTGCGGTCTGTGTCCGGAGGGGTATGAGGGAACTGGAGCCACTGGTTGCACGGAGATCAACGGCTGCCTGCAGTCAAAATGTTACCCCGGGGTGCAGTGCGTGGACATCCCGGCCCCTGGGACAGACGGCTCGCTTGTTGGACATAAGTGCGGGGCCTGCCCAAGTGGCATGGTGGGAGATGGCATCACGTGCATCGTCGACATGTGCTTCCTCAGGAACGGAGGTTGCGATGCCGCTGTGTCGTGCACGAATGACGGTGACGTTGCAGGGGGGCGCGTTTGTGGACCCTGCCCGGCGGGATTTTCGGACGAGAACACTGGCCGAGATGGGACGAACTGCGAGGACATTGACGGGTGCAAGAGCAAGCCTTGCTTCCCCGGTGTGCGCCCGCCCACCGTCCGCAGCTGCTGCCGGCGACAATGGAGGCGACGTGCCCAAGAGGGCTGCAGCCAAAGCTGATGGTGGCAGGCTGGCCTGCGACTGTCAGTTCCCGCCGCTTGCCGGTGCCCTGGTGTGTGCTGGATGGAAGTGAGAACCAATGCATGCAGAGCTCCGTGTGAATGAGGAGCTACGATTCGCGGTGCGAAACCAAATTCTCAATTTGGTCGCAGAATCCAATTTGTGGGAGTCTACTACTCTCACTTTGCTGTTTACTGTTACGGGGTTAGTGCAGCTGCCTAAACTCCTATAGATAGGATGTCCGAGGCTGGCTCTAGGTAGCCACTGCTAACAAATTCCCCGACTATAGATAGTCCTTCGGATATAGATATCCGGACCTAAATCATAGATGATACTAGGAATTTACTTTAACTTTACTTCAAGTCATTATTCGTTTACTCTGGAAAACTATGTAGCTTCTTGGCCTTGGCCATTACCTATTCACTCACCACTTGAGCTAATCCTAGTCAGCATGGCCAAGCCCTATAAACCTACTAGGTGTCATCCAAGCATTCCTACGGTATGGCAGTATGACAGTACCATGTTGTCCTAGCACAGTTTCACCATTTCGGCCATTTCTCATCGAGCGAGTGTCCTGTGGCAGTCTCGGCAGCCGCATCTGGCGGTTCAGGCGAGGATTCCACACTTAGGGGCTCGAACCGTCAGATCCTCCAGCTCCCTTCTTTCGCCGCTTGCGTGAAATCCAGGGATCGAAGCGTCTGCAAACCGAGACAAAGGGGCGGTTCGCATGGTCCCAATCTCCCCACCCGGAAGTCTCTGGGTGCATGTCCTGAAACTTGTGCGCTCAAGCTTTCCATCAAAATGGGTGCGGGCCGCATCGTGCGCCCGATACACGTAGGCTTCGATTTGGGCGGATTTAGGGCCTCCATTTGGCGGACGCCCATCGTGTGTCCATTGTCGCAACGCTACCTCGCGATTAAAGGCGGACCCTCAAACGCGACGTCCACATACCAGAGCACAGTTTTTTTATTTCGAAACATCGAGCGACGATCCAGGCAGGGAAGTCCCTCAATCGGCTCAGCCAATGGGAGGCGCCCGGATTGCACGCAGGGGTGGCATGCACCGATGTCCCAGGGCAGCAGGCCGCGGCAGAGCAAGCCGCCTTCCGGTGCGGGGACTGCCCTGCCGGCTACACCGGGGATGGGCTCCAGTGCGCTGACATCGACGAGTGCAGGCAGGACAATGGTGAGAGCGTCTCTGACCTTGCCTGCCGCGCACGGGCATCCACAGTAGGAGCCAACAAGGCTAGTGCGACAACGCATGGCCGCTCGTGCCACGCCACGTCTGATGGTCGCAGCGGGCCCGACTGGAGACCCCCAAGGTGGCAATGCCAAAGCAGAGCTTCCCCTTCGCATGTGGAAGATTCTCAAGCAATATCAGCAATATCAGCGTATCAGCAATATCAGCAAATCAGCAATATCAGCGTATCAGCATATCAGCGTATCAGCGTATCAGCAATATCAGCGTATCAGCAATATCAGCGCGTATCAGCAATATCAGCATATCAGCAATATCAGCGTATCAGCAAGATCAGCGTATCAGCTATATCAGCGTATCAAGATGTCGAGGATCGAAATGTTGCTCGCTGGCAAGAACGCGCCGAGCGCGGAGTCATAAGCGGTGCTAGATTCAAGCTTTCAGATGGACGCACGTTCGGAAATTTTGAAATTCAATATTGAAATTTCGGAATCGGTACCTGCCAAAAAATTGCGAAGCGTCGCTCGGCCTCCGTCGAAATAGTGTGCTGCCATTTTAGTCTGCTTCTGTCAAGAAAAAAAACAGACTTCTGTCCGATGGCTGAATTCTGAAACCGCTCCCTCTCCCTCCATGTTGTGTCCACGCCTCCATGAGCTGAGCGTTGGAGGTATGTGGGGAGGGGGGCCCTGCCCGCAGGCGGGTGCTGGTCTTCCTCCGATGGCAGCGTATTTAGCACGTGCACGAACTCCGCAGGAAGCTTCGAGTGTGGCCCGTGCCCGCCACCAATGCGTGGGTCCGGGCTGGCCGGGTGCAAGCCATCGACTGACTGCGCCGTGGACAACGGCGGCTGCTGGGTCGGGGCCGGGGCCGCCCAGGGCTTTTCAGCGAGTTGTGAGCAGACGGAGCTCGGGTCAGTGTGCGGCGCGTGCCCGGAGGGGTTCGAAGGCAGCGGTAGCGCTTCATGCATGGACATCGACGGCTGTTCGCAGGACCCCTGCTTTGAGGTGGGTGCTGTTGTCTCATTCGCACGGTCTTGCCCCCAGTTCCCATTCTGACAAGTGTGCTCCAGTACATGTGCAACTTCTCCTGAGTTCATTCAAACAGGAGCTCTGTATCCGTGAAGCAATCAGCTCTTACAAACAAGGGCTCGCGCATTGATATAACCACGCGGCTTGCATATGTACGCTCAGTTTCGGGGTGCCCGGCGCAGCTTTACCGATCGGTCAGAGTCTGCGTGCGCCCGGGCGTGGGTTCGCTGAACTCCCAAGCGCGACTGCGCGCAGAAGAAGTGCGCCCGGCACTCTTGATGGAGCTCGCACTAGGTGATACAGCTAAGGCCGATTGCGACCAGTTCAGGATCTTTTGCCCTGAGCCGCACTGAAAGACGGTGGGATGCGGGCGTGCACCTGTCACAGGGGGTGGAGTGCAGCGACGTGCCAGCTCCCGGCAATGGCCGCGCGTGCGGACGGTGCCCGGAGGGCTTCAGGGGCAGCGGGGCGCACTGCGAGCTGTGCCGCCTCCTGGTGAGCATCCAGTACACCACGGCCGTGGAGGGCAAGGTGACGCGCGCCGGATGGCACCGCAGCGAGCGCGAGCTGATCGGGGGGAGGAACGATGGGTTGGACAACGCCACGTGCACCTACACAGAGGGCATCCGGATGTGGTGGACGGCGGCCGCGTCAAATGGGACCTTCCCACTGGACGCGGCCACCAACAAGGCGGACTCCCTCACTCTGAACGTCCCGAAGGAGGCCCTCACCGTGGGGGTGTCGTATACGTTCCAGCTGAGCGCTACGCTGTCCGGAAACCGTGAGGTGTTCGCCTCTGCCTCCACTACTTTCTTCGTGAAGTCGCAGCCGCTGATCTTGGTGGTCAGCGGGGGCGATGTGACCACCGGCAGCGACACCCCGATCGTGCTCGACGCGGGCAACAGTCTTGACCCCGACGCCGAGGCGGGCGAAATCTCATTTGAATGGCGGTGCGCCCGAAGTGACGGCCTGGACGAGTGCCGATCCGCGGATGGCGCGCGCCTGCCTCCAGTGATGGAGGGGAGCGTGGTGGCCTTGAAGCTGCAGGGCGCTGAGCAGGGGCTGAATTATAGCTTCACCGTGCTGGGCAAGAAGGGCTCTCGCCGCTCTCAGGTGTCGACTCAGGTGAGCGGCCCTTCACTCCCCGCGCGCAGGTGGAGGTCATCGCAGCGCTTGCACCCCGGGAGTGCCCTGCCTTCCCCACTCGTTGCATATGGCAAGCTGCGCACCACCGAGCCACCGCCAGATGACCGCTGCTGGCTGGCTGTGGCTGGCTATTTGCACCAGATGCTGTCGCTGCAGGCTCCTCTTGAGCACGGCACGCCGCTGTGGGGTGTGGAATCCCCGAGTGCTGAGCCGAAATCATGCCTTTAGATAAAAAAGTTCTATCTGTTAGACGGACCCTTGCGATGTGTTAGATATGAGCATGGTTTCTGCTTAACCCTCCGTGACTTCATACTCGTTTATGCCCACTTCCGAGTGGATGCAGTCGGCCTATCGCAAGCCGCGAGAGCGTGCTGTGTCGGCACGCGAAGAGGCTAGGGTGGGTACCAAGCTCCCAGGGCTCTCGACGAGCAGAGCAATGGGGCAGCGGTGTCTCTCTTTTTGCAAGTTGGTGACAGGCATGGGGAGCGGCTGGTGAGCAGTTAAGGATCAATGACGGATCAATGCCCTCTCTAGAGATCGAGCCTGTGTTGGATAAGCTGAATGTGGCGCAGAAGCTGCGGCTGCGGAGCTCGGTTGCCTCAGTGTCAGTCACCACCCTCACATATGAGTGGACACTCGTGCCCTCCGAGAGTTCGCATCCGTTGGATCTGGACTCTGCCATCAGCAGCATCGATCGATTCCAGGTGAGAGGCTTCAAGGCAACCCCAAACCATTGTAGATGACTGCTGGATTGCTGGAGATCCGAAGTAGCCGTGCGAGCTGATTGGACGCAGGCCTCATCTTGGCCGACAAGTTCCGGAACAGGCAAATTTTAAGCTGCATGCGCAATATTGCCTCTATTGGTGTGGGGTGAGGTTGATGAGGGGGGGGCTCCAGGCATCCCAGTGTACCTTCGTGAATGATTGCCTGTGGCGTTGGCATTCCGTGTGAAGGGGACAGCCAGATGGCCTGGGAGAGAGCGGGATAATCTTCAGTTGCTCGGTGTGGTGCCAAGGCACGGAAAGAACGCAGAGGTGGGGATGGAGATGGGGGCACATCTGAGACTCACTGCGTGGGCTTGGAACGGGGCGCTGTGCCGTGGTGCATGTATCAGCCGGACTTGATCTTGGAGGAGAACACGCTGGCGCCCGGAGGGACCTACACCTTCCGGCTGACCGCCAGGGACGCCGCCGGCTCCGCGACCGTGCGGATGTCCGTGGAGGTGAACCAGTCACCCACCGGCGGGCGCGTCTCCGCAGCTCCCTCCGACGGCAGCGATGCCGAAGCTGCGTACACTGACCTGTTCGACTTCCGCACCTCCGGTTGGCTGGATATCGACCTCCCCCTTCTCTACCAGTTCTCCTACCAAGTTGTCGGGGAGGTGGGGGAGTTTGCACTGAACGAGTTCGCCCCACCCGCGGTCTACACAAGCGTGTTCCCCGCGCCGGGACTGCCTGCGCACAATCACCTTGTCACAGTGCTGGCCACTGCACGGGACAGCGCCGGCGCCAGCTCTCAGGCAAGCCTCAACATTACCGTGCTGCCTCCCTTCGATCCAGCTGAGGACGTGGCAGCAGCGGTCTCCCTCGCATCCTCCCTCTCAACCGCCGCCGATCAGGCTCTGCTCGATGGCAATGTGGACGCCACCCTCGTCTTGGTGGACTCGGCCGTCAGCCTTGTCAGCCCCGAAGGCTCCTCAGAGGGTACGGGCCCTGTCGTACAACGCAACGCAACGGAGCCGCAGCGGGGAGGGATCCGCACAGATGCAATCCGGCTGCTGGGGAAAGCGCGGGGGGCAGTGTTCTCTACCGGCTCCATGATCCAGCGGTTCGCGCAGTCCACCCTGGCAGCGACCGGGGCACCCGCGGAGCTGACGGCGGACACGCAAGAGGACGCGCTGCGGCTGGTGGATGGCCTGGTTCAGGACACCCGGGCGGATCCTGCGGCTTCGCCCCTAAGTGCCGAGGCCGCTTCTGCGATATGCGGGTCGCTCGCAGCGCTGAACGCCGCCCCGCAGCAGGCCAACAGTACCGGCACGCGAGCCAGCAAAGTGGCTGCCACGATGGGACAGATGAAGGCATCCATGCTGGAGGGGGCAGCGCCAGGGGAGCGACCTGCTGAGGTGGCGGCGAGCGGCCTGGCCATGACCGTTGCGAGGAGTGACGCGAGCAGCTCAAGCAGCCTGCTGTACTCTTCTCCACTCACAACGGACGGGGCGGCCGTTGCCTTCCCTTCGGCATTGTTGGCAGCTGTTGGCACACCTGAGCCTCCGCCGCCCTCGGGCGCCGGCGGTAACTGCTCACTGGACAGCGCCAGCAGCCAGGAGGCGTGCGCGTTCGAGACCAGCCCCAAGGTAGTGCTCGACAGTCAGCTGATGACGAGCGCGGCAGACCCGCATCTCGGCGCCGGAACGACAGAGGACCAAGTGCATGACGTGCAAGGGATGGTGACCACAATCTCGCTATCGTTCGCGGAGGGATCGCAGGAGGAGGACCTTGCGTTGACTGGGCTCCAGGAGGCCATCACTTTCAGTCTGCAGCTGCGGGCAGCGGGCCCGGACAGCAGCCTTGAGGGGAGGGGCGTGCACGGGCACGTGCTGTGCACCTTCTGGAACGCCACGCTTGCCACGTACTCCACTGCAGGCTGTGCTGCGCTGCCGAACCCGGCGCCACCGGGCGCAATGCTGCACTGGAGGACACTCGCGGTCGCGGAGCTCCCTGGGCCGCTGCATTCCGCCTGGGCCATCGGCAACAGCTTCCTGCTGGAGGGGTGCATTGAAAGCTTTGATGCCCACCCCTGGCGGTATGCGGGCGCCGACGCCGGGCTGCGGAAGTACCTTCCGAACACGACTGCTGGACCGCCCGCGGGGGAGCCTGCGGAGGTGTGCGAGCTCTCCACGCCTGAGAATCGATTTGGCTGCTGGTGGAATTGGACGCACCAGATCTTCAGCGGGCCGGATTGCGTGGTATCTGCGGCGCAGGAGTGCTACTGTACCCACCTCACCGATTTCAAAGCTGAGCAGGAGCTAGAGGTCGGATCGCAGGAGCCCCCCCAGGTCAACACGCTCCGCGGCGACCAGTTCCGCCTCTCCCCGGAGGTGCGCCGCGCCCCCCTTCCCGACTCCTGCCCGCCCAATCCGCACCCAGGCACAACTAAAACCCTAAGAAACCTTCTCACCTCCACTGGGGTGATGGTGGGCTGGCTTTTGCCGGCGGACCTCATGCTGTTCAGTGTGTCTGTGTTGCGCGAGCCGGGATCAGTTTTGTCCGCCTATTTGGGAAAACTTCCCTCACGGGCGCCATGCTCTGTTGCATGAATGGCTGGCGCATGGATGGTTACGACCTCGGCCGTTAGTTTTCCTGCCAACCTTCAGGAACTCGCATACGTGCTTCATGCTTGTATGCTGCATGTTGTGTGTGTGTGCTTATGGTGTGTACTTGTGTTCTTTGACCTTGATATGAAGTACTGGCGGATCGCTGTGAACGGGGACGGCCGCCGGGTGGAAGTGGGTTTTGGGAGGCGGTCATCCCTGTGGTGCCATTCTGGCGGGCACTGCCTCTTGGAGAGCTTGGTAGGTTCGTCTGTCGTGCTGCGAGGAGAGGCAGAAGGTGGTGATGTACACCTTCTGTGTTTTCCCTTGAATTTTGTGGGGAGCACTTAGGTGCCCGCATGTTTCCTTTTTTTGACATGGGGTGTCCATGCTGTGTGGTGTGACTGCATTCATGACATAACCATGGACCAGCAGGTCCCATCCATCGACCGGGAGCCACTGGGGGGCATGCCAGCAGGGTCCGCTTACTCCGTAACCCAGAGACCAACAATTGTTTGGCGACGATCGGTCACATCGTATCATCTTTCCATGCTGCTTTGCATTTGGGTTGGGAATATGTATGCGTTTGTGGTATCTTGTCACGGCCCCGCCCTGCTCGTGATTTGCTTTTCACATCCACTGGGATGATGGTGGGCTGGCTTTTGTTGGCCGATCTCATGCCATTCAGTGTGTGTGTGGCACTTGAGTGCGTCGGGGATTCGTCTACGGCTCGCTTTTTGGGAGTGTCTTGGATTCGTCTGACGCTAGCTCCCTCTCCGTGTACAGTGCTCATGGTTATTACACATGCCGGGGGACTTTTGACCTTGATATGAAGTACTGGCGGATCGCTGTGAACGGGGACGGCCGCCGGGTGGAAGTGGGTTTTGGGAGGCGGTTATCCCTGTGGTGCCATTCTGGCGGGCACTGCCTCTTGGAGAGCTCGGTAGATTCGTCTGTCGTGCTGCGAGGAGAGGCAGAAGGTGGTGATGTACAACTTCTGTGTTCTCCCTTGAATTTTGTGGGGAGCACTTAGGTGCCCGCATGTTCCCTTTTTTTGACATGGGGTGTCCATGCTGTGTGGTGTGACTGCATTCATGACATAACCATGGACCAAACAGGTCCCATCCATCGACCGGGAGCCACTGGGGGGCATGCCAGCAGGGTCCGCTTACTCCGTTACCCAGAGACCAACAATTGTTGGGCGATGATCGGTCACATCGTATCATCCTTCCATGCTGCCTTGCATCTGGGTTGGGAATATGTATTCGTTTGTGGTATCTTGTCACGGCCCCGCCCTGCTCTTGATTTGCTTTTCACATCCACTGGGATGATGATGGGCTGGCTTTTGTTGGCCGATCTCATGCCGTTCAGTGTGTGCTTATGGTCGTCCACACCAACAGGTCCCATCCATCGACCGGGAGCCACTGGGGGGCATGCCAGCAGGGTCCGCTTACTCCGTAACCCAGAGACCAACAATTATTTGGCGACGATCGGTCACATCGTATCATCTTTCCATGCTGCTTTGCATTTGGGTTGGGAATATGTATTCGTTTGTGGTATCTTGTCACGGCCCCGCCCTGCTCTTGATTTGCTTTTTACATCCACTGGGATGATGGTGGGCTGGCTTTTGTTGGCCGATCTCATGCCGTTCAGTGTGCTTATGGTCGTCCTCCATGTTGTGCTTCATGCTTGTTAGGTTCATGTTGTGCCATTTTATGGTCGTGCTCCATGTTGTGCTTCATGCTTGTATGCTTCATGTTGTGCCATTTTATGGTTGAGCTCCATGCTGTGCTTCATGCTTGTATGCTTCATGTTGTGATGCGAAATAAAAACAAGCAAGTCAAGACAAAATAAAGCAGATTTGGGAAAACATGTTCTAAACTTTATTGAATAAAACATGAAATAAACTGCTGTTACATGTTGTCCAGTGTTACAGCTATCTTTTCTATATCATATGGCGACAGCTCATATTCCATATTACGTGGCTACAGACACTAAGCTACATCGCTGCATATCTAGGTTATTTTCGGCGCCTTATTCGCTTCAGCAAACTCTTTCGCAGTATCAGCCACAGCACCTGCAAGACGCGCTGGAAGTCCTTTCTCTCCTCTCGCTGTTGCCTTAACACCTTTAGCCTGAGTAGGGCCGTTGTCTCTTCAGCAGAGAGCAATGAATATACAGCAGTCCTGTTTTGTTTACGCTCGGCGTTCTTGCGAGTTTCTCTCCTATTTCGAACGATGCGGTGCTTTTAGAACTCGCATATATGCTTTGCATGTTTTCTCGATTCTGCTGTATTTCGTCTTTTGCCTTGCTTGTTTTAATTTTGCATCACAGCATGGAGCACGACGATAAGCTCAAGCACAGCATGAAGCATACAAGCATAAAAGCATATATGCATGTCAAAAATCTCCGATGCTTCCCTTGGGTGAGGTGCATGGGTGATGGCGGGTGGTGGCGGGTGGGGAATGACGGTGGCTGGGCGCAGGACATCATAAACAGCGGGGCACTGCTTGCGCTCGTGGCGAGCATCATCGGGGTGGCGAGCTACCTTGCCATGTGCTCCACGACCGCCCACAACGAGGTCCGCGCCACGCTGCTGCGGAAGCTCGCGCTGCTCCACGGCACCGGAGAGTACTCTTTCCAGCTCCGCGGTGACGGTGCGTGGACCTGGAGCCTCTTTTGCGAGGACACGTTGTCGTCTGTTGCGAAGTTGACCGTGCGCGCCAAGCGTTGCGACCGGCTGGCAGAGCGGACCGCCCGACTGGAGCGGCTCGGGAGTCATCTTGGGCTCATGGACCCCAGCCCCAAAGCTGCCCGTGACCGCAAGGCGTGGTTCTTCACGAAGAAAGCGCAGGGCAAGCCCGGGGTGGCCCCGCCACAAACCGCATGGCAGGAGCTGGCAGAGGAGGAGCTGGCACAGGAGCTGATGCTTTCGGTGAGAGGGGAGGCTGGTGCCGTGTTTCCGACGCCGCGAGAGGAGTTCGCCATCCACATTGTTCCTCGCAAGAAGAGGACGCGGTCCGAGAGGCTGCAAGCACTCGGGGCGGACTTGAATCTAGATCCCGGTGGTAGAGCTGATGGCAGAGCTGATGGCAAAGCTGATGGCAAAGCTGATGGCAAAGCTGATGGCAAAGCTGACGGCAGAGCTGATGGCAAAGCTGATGGCAAAGCAGGAGCGGCTGCCACTGTGCAAGCTTCATGCTCTGTCAACGAGGAAGAGGAAGAGAATGGAGAGTCCTGTCCACAAGGTGCGGGGCTACAAAATGTTGCAGGACCAGCCGACGCGGACAGTGTGGTGCTGAAGCCGGTGCCAGAGAGAGGAGTCTCAGGCGCGCGTGCGGTGATGGAGGAGACCGAGCAGGGGGGTGGGAAAAAGGAGGCTCTTGACAGCCAGGCAGCCAGGCACGCGAGACCCCTGCGAAACCGACACGCAGCGCTGCCGCTGACCACGACACAAGAAGCATCGCACATGCCAGATCACCAGTTCCCTGAGAGGGGCGATGGTGCGAGTGCACGGGGGGAGCGTGGGCAACCCTTGGAACGCGTCGGGCGCCGGGATGGTGGCTATCGCTTCACACACCGCGGCGCGAGCGATCAAGACCGCAGGCACCCTGGACTGCCCCGTCCCGTGGGAAGCCCGCCTCCTCAGTAAGCAGCTCGCACCAATGGCCGCTCCCCTGCAGCCACTTTGCAAAGAATGTGCACGTCCCGCATAGCTGTAGACAGCCCGTGACCCATCACGCAGTGCGCGGGCTTTTCATCCGGTACTTTTCTGCCATTGAATATATTAATTGAATATATCAATTGAATTCCGGAGATCCACCACATCTTGCTGCAGCCAGGCACGTGGCTGTTACTTTCATTGAACTACAGCCCGCTGCAGCCAGGCGCGTGGCTGTTACTTTCATTGCGCTACAGCCCGCTGCAGCCAGGCGCGTGGCTGTTACTTTCACTGAGCTACAGCCCGCTGCAGCCAGGCGCGTGGCTGTTACTTTCATTGAGCTACAGCCCGCTGCAGCCAGGCGCGTGGCTGTTACTTTCATTGAGCTACAGCCCGCTGCAGCCAGGCACGTGGCTGTCACTTTCATTGCGCTACAGCCCGCTGCAGCCAGGCGCGTGGCTGTCACTTTCATTGAGCTACAGCTGGGATATATAGAGTGCAAGTTTCTAATGGTGCAGCGCTGAAGGCTTATGCCCTTCCTACTGGCGTGCGCGTGCAGCAATGATACCCGCAGCATGCCGGCAGACTCGTGCGTCGGGGATGCTTATGGATAGAAGCTGACGCGGTATAGGGGGAGGTGAGGTGTCAGGCCGGAGGTGGACCAACAGGGTTTGGCGACATCGCGGGCGCAACCCAGGGTGCGTGTGGCGCGGACGCAAGAGCCTCGCGGCAGCAGGAGGGACGGAGAAACAAACACCGCCCATACCGCTCACCGTCGTCGCCACGAAGAGGCCTCCCCGCTCGCTGCAGAGCCTGCAAAGCCACAACAGCCGTCGAACTACGTCTTCCAGTCTGCGAAGGGACACTCGGAGCCTGTTGCTCGCGGCAGAGCCCCCGCAGATGTGATGAGTGTCATGCGCTCGGAGGGCACGGCCCAACTCCATGCTCCCTCAGGGGATAAGGCCTGGAACCGGCAAATGCGCATGCGGGTAGACAAGGTCCGTTCCAACGCGCAGGGAGTGCGCACTTTGGTTGTCATGTTGTTTGTGCGGCTCCCCCTGTGTCGCCGTGTGCTTTGTGCTCTCCGCGCCCGCGCCTGTTGTTTCACGCGCAGTCCCTGCTGCGAGTTTGTGTGGCCGCCACCGTCAAGCTGGGTGTGCCTCCGTCAGTAACCTGACATACGGATAGCATGACCGCCGACTGAAGAGCGCATTTCGAGTTGGTTTCTTGATCCTCCCTCTCAAGTTTTGCGGTCAAGCGGCACCGATCCGAGTGGTAGCGTGCGCAGCCAGGACTTTCAAGGAGGGCGCATGTGGCATGCCCAGCTGCTAGTGATAGGAGTGCAACTGATGGACATGGCCCGCTCGGGGCGTGTGACTCGCTGCAGGCGTACAGGGATCAGAAGAGACTAGCGGAGCGGATTGAGGACACCCTCGCCAAAAACCACTCGCTCCTCTCGCCGCGAGGGAGGGGGAGGACGCATGGTGCTGACCTGAGCGGCAGCTCCGACCCAGCAGCACAGACGCGGCAGAGACACACGACGGCCAACCACGAGGCAACGTCGCCGAAGACGGGAAGGAGGCTCAAGGCTCCCCAGCGGACCGCCTTGAGCAGCAACAGCCCGCGCAGCAAAGCGGCCTCGCGCATTGCGGGGCAGCCGACCCCGCCAATGGTGCTCGAGGCGCTGAAGGTGTTTGAGCTTCAGATGCAGAGTCGCTCGAGTGCGGTTGAGAAGACGAGGAAGGCGGCGGAGGAGAAGAGCTCCTCCAGCTATAATATCGGGGGAATCGACCTCTTTGGCGCTCGCCGTGAGGAGGCCCACATGAAATACCGGATGGGCTCAGCATCACAAAGCCCAGCAGACCCCACAGAGCCTGGCGCCTTTGACCTCGTCGCGCAGGCGCCTGAGGAACCGCACATGTTGCATATGAGCGATGTTCCCAATATCAATATCACCGTCATCTCATCCACCAATGTGGATGACCGTGGCTATCGTGACGGCCCGAGCCGAGGAAGAGCAGCTATCACCAGATGGGAGGCACATGGCGCAATGGCCGACGCGCAAGCCAGGAGAAACTCTCCGCCGGCCGTGAGTGACACTTGGCTGGTTGAGAGTGACGCTGTGCCAATTGTAACCGGCATTGCACCAGGTACGAGTGACGCTCCGTCTGGTGCAAGTGACACTCCACCAGGTGCAGGTGACACGCAATCAGAGCTGAGCGATGGTCCGCGCGATGCGGAGCTGAAATCTGAGTTGGATGAGCTCTCCGAGCATGGAGGCAAAGGCGATTACGATGGGAATGGTGAGGACGCCACCATGGATGGGGAGATACTCAAGCGTCATAGGCGGCTTGAGTGGCACCGGTCAAAGGCCTTGAAGGTGGTTCAGCGGTTGCAAGCACTCTTGGGGCAAGACCGGGCTGTTGCGATCGCCGCGGAGTACATCAAGCACTGCAAGGCGGGCATGCGGCTCGTCCACGGAGCGTCTCATGTTTCAGCGGTCCCAAAAGTCTTCTCGCGAAAGCAGCTGCGGCTTCGACTACGGGTGTGAGACGCAGCGCCACCCACCGCTCCCGTCGCCATGCGGCGTGTCACCGCATTTGCAGGGCGCTGACCTGAGCCACCATGGCATATCATAGCGCGAGTCACGTGGCATATCATAGCGCGAGTCACGTGGCGTGTCATAGCGCGAGTCACGTGGCGTGTCACCGCATTTGCAGGGCGCTGACCTGAGCCACCATGGCATGTCATAGCGCGAGTCACGTGGC
Source organism: Cymbomonas tetramitiformis (assembly GCA_001247695.2). Taxonomy (NCBI): domain Eukaryota; kingdom Viridiplantae; phylum Chlorophyta; class Pyramimonadophyceae; order Pyramimonadales; family Pyramimonadaceae; genus Cymbomonas; species Cymbomonas tetramitiformis. Next base: position 34,577 of record LGRX02006789.1, read on the forward strand.
GTGTCATAGCGCGAGTCACGTGGCGTGTCATCGCGCGAGTCACGTGGCATGTCATAGCGCGAGGTACGTGGCGTGTCATAGCGCGAGGTACGTGGCGTGTCATAGCGCAAGCCACGTGGCATGTCATAGCGCGAGTCACTTGGCGTGTCATCGCGTGAGTCACGTGGCTCTCTTGTTGTGTTGATGGACCTGCCTTCGAACGGGGGCTGACGAAGGAAGCGCATACGAGCGCAGCACGCTGCAGCGCTTCTGTTGCGGCCCCTTCGATTGAATGCACCCTGGCCATAGGTCCATCTCTCTTCACTGCCAATGCCCAGTGCTGTCAGTAGTTGAGCTGTTTGATCCGCAGACAATCTGGTGGCGGACAATCCCTGTTTCATGTGGGATCCGGTCGTGGGGCGGCCCCATGGATAGGAACTAGGGGAGGCAGGGGTGGGGGGAGGACGCGCGCCGTGTCTTCATGCGCGCTAACCATGGAGCATGCCCAGGTTCGGATGATTCCTGCGGGCGTGCTACATGCGCTCGTGCGTGTGCATGCGCTGGTGTGTGTGGCTTATCCTCGGACTGATTCCTTCGGCACCACGCAGCCACAGAAGATCGGCTATGCTAGGTGCCCACGCCAGGGATCAAACGATGGTTTGTGTTGCGTCCCTGCAGATCTACTGCGTCTTCATGACCTTGATGCACAAAGTGCAGGACCTGCATATCACCGACCGTCTCTGCTCGCTGCTCGGCATCGACCCCCTCGCCCTCCAGCTGTGTGTCCCTGTGGCCTCTCTCCGCTCCCAGGTAACAGGCGGATGAGCCCTGCAACCAATTCCCTGTTTTGCCAGGAGGCACCCCTCCGGTTCAGAGACTGCATCGAAGCGCGCCATAAGCCATGAAGCTCGGCATCCCTGTGTTCTTCAGTCTTGCCCATACCCACGCCTCCGTTAGACACCCTATGCTGTCTGTGCACACACCAGGTGCCATGTGCGGCAATGCCAGGCGCCCGCGCCGCTGCACAAACCCGGCCCAGCGCGGGAGGCGGTCAAGCTGGCTGTGCTGAAGCAAGTACGGTGTGGTGGATGTTGGGCAGATTGCTGAGCGCCATCAGATTAAAGCGGCCACGGAATCAATCAAGAAGGCGAGGCAGGCCCGCAAGAACCTCCTTGAGGACCGGAAAGATGCCTCTGAGCCGTTCGAGCGGCTGCTGGGCACTGCGGCAGTGATGGCATTCCTCCAAGTGTATCAGATGGTGCGATCCGATCAGGTGCGTGCGCGGCTTGCCGGCCCCTCTCCGGTGAACTGGCGCACACGGGGCGCTTGCGGCTCGCCGCTCGCCAGGCTTTTTCTTGGACCCGGCTCTTGATGTGGGCTGCAGTGCGCCTTGGAGTAGCCGGCCCGCACACCAGCGCTGAGATGCTCCATGGTTCGGCTTCGCCTCCTGCTATCTCATGCGGTCCTGGCAATTTGCCCCCAGCTCCGAAGCCTGCCGTCCCTCCCTCGGCATTCGAGGTTTGAGAAGAAGAAGAAAGCACACGCATGGGCTGGTGCCAACACACAACGCGGTGCTGCCATCCTTTTATAGATGCGGCGCCCCCCGAAAAGGGGTGCTGAATACAAGACCTCTTTTGGATAGCTGGTCTTGCGGAGTTGGTCCACGGTCCTCTGAAGGCTGCAGTGCCGGGCCTTGAAACTTCGAACGGAGCGGCGCGTGAATGTCGAGACCGGCATCTTGTGGCGGAATGCCGAGGATCTTCCTGAATACCTGATGTGTGCCAGCTTTCGGTCTGCCGCATTTAAGTTTACAGTGATGAGTCCAGAAGGCCGTCCGGTTTCTGAAGCTTGGTGGAGCACCCATATCATATGGAATCTGTTTTACTGTGGGGGCATCCCGCGTTCACAATCATGAGCAGCATTAAAGCATGGTCGCAGCGTCGTTTGTGCGGCATGGATGGCAGCTGCGGGATGTGGAGTGGGGGCAGAGTGATGGATGGAGGGGGGCTTGGAGGGGGGCTTGGAGGCCACAGCTCGAGACGCAACATGTGAAGCTGGACAATATAGCCTGGGATCTGCCGAATGAGCGCGGCTACCTGTGGTACCTGGACATCTTTTCTGGGCTGATGACCACCATTAAGAACCGAGCTGGGTGGTACCACAGCCGCATACTGTGGAGCCTCGTGTTCATGCAGAACACGAACGGCTCATTCGAGATCTCCCCGAACCTCGCCGCCGTCCTGTGCGCCGGGGACACCTCCTACCTCATTACGGATAAGCCCACCGGTAGACAGGCGGCACCTCTCGAGCTTGCTATTCGTCAGTTCTTGTTCCCTCTTTTCGCGTCTCTAGAGGGCGAGGCGGTCGCACGCCCGCTGTGCCGCCGCATCGCAACGTTTTGCAAGGCCCTCTGCCACCCTCTCGGAGGCGGAGGCGGTTCCAAGACACAGCGGCGCTGGGCGCCTCATCAATATTTCCTGAGGACAGGTGCAGCCACTCAACGTGGGTGGATTTGTGGCCGCAATCAAGGCCGGGGCGGGGGTGACATAGCCTACATCTCTGAGGACACGCTGAAGCAATCTACACCTCCCGAATTGCTTGTGCTCTTCCCTGACGGTCAGCTCCTTGGTCTTCAATCCCCCCCGGGGGGAGGGGGAGGGGGTGAAGCATTTCTCAGCATTGGTTGCCATTGAATGGATCATCGGGCTCAACTCTGTTGAGCTGTATAAACCAAGCACTTGCCCGCTATCAATTTATTTGGACCAAAAAACTGAAACAGCCGCATTTGTGTCCGCCCGCATCTCAGCCCGCTGGGGGGGCACCTCGCAGTCCAATGGCCGCATTATTAGCAGTGGCCACATGGCAACGATGCTGGCGCGACGCCACGGGCAGCTTTGTGCTTACCGCCCTGGCAGCGCGCTATCATCTGAGAATCGCTGCTGCTGGCTACATCACGTTTCAGAGTCGGGCGTGTACATGTGGTGTCCGCAAGCTTCCGAGCTGAACTGGCCTGTCACAGAGTAGAAACGTGCAGCGTAGACTGCTCAGGCATATGCTCAGCCCTGAGAGATCGCTCCGCCATGATTGGAACCAAGGTATTAGCGCACAAACGCCTCTTCCATCTGGCAGAGATATGGGCGTCCGTGAGTGTGGGTCGACCAGTAGGAGCTTGGCAGTTCGGACCATGCCACTCATCACATGGAGGTGACGCCACCTGGGATGTGATGGGGAGAGGGGTGACGGGAGGGCTGCTGAGTCGTGCAGATGGCCACGCTCACCGCATATGGGCCACGATGTGTGCGGTGGAGCGGATCAAGCAGCTGCCCTTCGAGTGGATCATTAACCCAGAAGACCCTCCCCGAGAGCGCCGCACGTTGACTCAGATTGCAAATGCGTACATCGACAATCACTTCAGGACCATGGAGCTCAACCCCGCAGTCTCCCTGATGTTAATCACCATGGTGGAAGTAAGGAGGGCTTGCCAGCCCGTGCCTTTCTGCAAAACATGGCGCCCTGTCATCTGAACTCTGTTTGGCGCACGCCCGCAATGCAAATGAGGGTCTTTGACGGCCAACATCATGAAAACGGTCCCGAAGCCCGGGCAGCGCAGGGCAACCATTCGCAGTGCATATAAATCGATATGCGGATCCCTGTCGTCTGCGTGAGAGAGAGAGAGAGAGCACCGTCTGCTCGGCAAATTCGGCTGGCTCACTTTACCTTTCTGTCACACTCGTTAACGTGACGGGTACGGGATGGACGCCCGACACGCATGGAGCGTCATCAAGACTGCGCTGCTCACCGACAGGGCACAAAGTTGTTATGTAAAGAGCTTCTTCCAGTTTGGGCAGGCGTGCGAGCGCGAGAACCAAGAAAGTCACGCGCGCGGTGTTTGCTGTAGCATCGCAGAGAATGACAAATGCGGAGTTCTGCAGATCGGCAGGCCATTTGGGCGCTGGGTGAGACTCACGGTGTTTATCTCCGGAGGGCCGCCGCCTTGTTCTTGTGCCCAGCGCCAAAGAGTGCCACCGAGCCCATGGCACAACCGAGCTCCGAGACGTCATCGCCGAGGGTTTTAGGGTTTTGGCTGTTTGCGTTTGTCCCCAGGAGGAGCAAGGGTCAAAGTCCTTCAAAAGAATGCTCAATGGGACCTCATTTTCTCAGCGACGACAGGAGCCCAAGAGCAGCGTTGAAAAGAAGATCAGGCATAAGGCCAAGGAGGTGGTTGAGGCCTGGGTCAAGGTCCACGTGCTGGCCATCGCCCGCCTTAAAGAGTACGTGCAGTTGGACAACGAGCAGGAGTGCTCGGCCGCAAGGGAGCAGCCCATTGTTTCTGCGAGAGAACGTCGAGATGAGCTGTGGAAGAGAACCAAGGCAAACCCACCCACCGCCCGTGTTATCAGCATCCGTCCCCCTCCAAGAACGGGCACATAGTTTGACATACCCCTGCTGATTAGCCTGCGTTAGGTGTGCGGCGCTTCGTCATCAACCTGGTGCACGTATCGCACGTATCGCCCCCTTCGCGCTATTAAAAGATCAGAGCTGATGTGGAAACGTTTCCTACAAATGATCCCGCCGGCATTATGTTGATATATCATATTGATAGCCTTTCGGCCAAAGTCGCTCGGGAAGACAGTGCACAACCGGCAGGGAGGGCACTTATTAGGAGGCGCAGCCGATGACAGGCTTGACGGTGAGCTGCAAGCCGGTGATGCAGGAATTTGGGCTGGTCATAATGAACAACCACCCTTGGATGAAGATCGCGGTGGTGGGGGCATGTGAGCCCTACACCCGGTCACAGCGGATCTTGACCGAGGTGAACAGCATCCTCATGATGTTGCTCTGCTGCCTCTGGTTCTTCTACTCGAGGGTGAGATTCATCCGGCCGCCGCCTTTCATGAAGTCGTCTCAGGGCTGGGCCGCTCAAATGATTGCTCTGGACCGCCCTGCTGAATTTGCCCGTGATCTCGTGAGGGAAAGTGCGCCGCCTCGGCACTTCGCAATCCATCTCTTCGAGAGAATATCGTTGACGTTCCACATGATAGCGTTGAGGTGACAGTTATTGTGAGCGAGAGAAAACGAAGGTGGAAGTCGGGATAGGCTAACTAGGCTGTAAATAGGTTGATAACTGTGACGTTGCAAGGAGCTACCTCACCAATCGAGCAGTCCTATCCCACAGAAACAACTCAATTGTGATCGCTCTCCGAACTTACCCTCCCCCTGCTCCCTTTTGCCCCCTTGTGCCGGTATGCGGTTGGTGTAGAGAACCCTCGGTGAAGAGAACACGGCTCGGCTTGCAGGGCTTGAGGGTGCTGCGCTTGCAGGGCTTGAGGGGGCTGCGCTTGCAGGGCTTGAGGGTGCTGCGCTTGCAGGGCTTGAGGGGGCTGCGCTTGCAGGGCTTGAGGGCTGCGCTTGCAGGGCTTGAGGGGGCTGCGCTTGCAGGGCTTGAGGGGGCTGCGCTTGCAGGGCTTGAGGGTGCTGCGCGAGGCTCTCCTGACGTAGCGGACAACTCTGGCTGAGCGCACAGAGGCGCCCCGAGGGAGATGACGGGAGGTGGGGCGGAGCGCAGGCAATCACCTGCTGCGGGAGCCTGCGGGTCGAGCTGGGCTGCAGTGCGGTGGAGTCCACTGCCTGCCAGGGAGTCTACACCTGCCGGGAGCTGCGCATTGGGTTCGAGTGCGACCGGGATCTGACATGCCCGGTGCACGAGCAGCTGCCAGGCGGCTTCTCCTGCACGGCGTTTCCACAGGTCATAATCTTGAGGCTCGCCTTGGATCCCTCCACCCCTCCGCTCCCCTGCCCTCCCCTCCCCTCCTGCGCGCCACCTCTCATTGGTGTGGGGCCTCAGAGCATGTCATGTGGAGGAGGTCATGTCGCGCGGCAACCTGCATGTGCCCTGCGTGAGGGACATTCGCTGGGGTGACAGATAAGAAAGAGGGCGAACATCTGAGCGGTGAGCATCTGAACAGTGAGCATCTGACCGGTGAGCGTCTGACCGGTGAGCATCTGACCGGTGAGCGTCTGACGGTGGCGTCTGACGGTGGCGCCTGACGGTGATCTGGCGGTGAGCATCTGACCGGTGGCGTCTGACTGGTGAGCATCTGACCGGTGAGCGTCTGACGGTGGCGTCTGACCGGTGAGCATCTGACCGGTGAGGCATCTGACCCGGTGAGCGTCTGACCGGTGAGCATCTGACACAGTGAGCATCGACCGGTGAGCATCTGACAGGTAAGCATCCTGACCGTGAAGCGTCTGACGCGGTGAGCATCTGACGGTGAGCATCTGACGGTGAGCATCTGACGGTGGCGTCTGACCCGGTGGCGTCTGACGGTGAGCATCTGACGGTGGTATCGGCCGGTGAGCATCGGCAAATCTGGCCGGTGGCGTCTGACCGGTGTTGGCGCTCCTGGCCGGTGAGCATCGGCCGGTGGCGTGTGACGGTGAGTCACAGCCGGTGACGCATCGGCGGTAGCAGCGATGGCTAGTGGCGTCTGGCTAGTGGCGCATCTGAACTGCATGAAGCATCTGTTGGTGAGCATCAGCCGGTGGCGTCAGCAGTGAGCATCTGACGGTGGCGTCTAAACCCGGTGAGCATCGGCAGAGTGGCGTCTGACCGGCAGCGTCTGACTGGTAAACATCTGACCGGTGGCGTCAGCAGGTGACATCGGCGGTGGCGTCTTGGCGGTGGCGTCTGACAGTGGCGTCTGACGTGGCGTCTGACCGTGAGCATCTGGCGGTGGCGTCAGCCATTGAAGCATCGGCGAGTGGCGTCTGACGTTGAGCATCTGACCGGTGGCGTCTGACTGGTGAGTGACCGGTGAGCGTCTGAC
>LGRX02006790.1:0-42578 GCA_001247695.2 Cymbomonas tetramitiformis
GTTGGCCAAGCCGCCACACTTCTCGCACCTCCCTCTCAAGCACTCCATGGCATGCGTATCCCCCACCCGCGGACACAACAAGCTCTCGGCGAAAGTTGATGTCGACCTCCCCGCCTTTGCAATAGTGCAAACCATTCCCGTGTTCCCCACCGCCTTTCGCCTATGCTCAGGTGTCCTTCGATCCCGTGGGCAACATGTCGCCGAAGTGCACGCACATGGTGAATGCACCGCCTCTCGGGCCTTGTCAAAGCCCTCAAGGACCATTCTCATGTCTTCGTGGTACCTACAACAACAAGATATGTTGTCCTTCCTTCGCAGCCGCACAACAATGTGCGGCTTGCACACCCCTTGCTTCTCAAAGGAACGTTGCCCAATCTTGAGAGCGGGGTACTTGGCTTGAAACCTCCTATATATTACTAGTTGAGGGGCTTCCAACCAATGTTTGCTCACGAACTCCCTCGGTGTTCTCAAAGCACCGGTGTTGGGGTCACGTGCCAACACGACGTCCTTTTTGCAAGGACTAACTCGAGTGTTGTCCGGGTGCAACCAAAAGCTCTAATAAGAGCACAAGTCGCCATTGTCAAGCATCGGGTAGACAATCTCCGTTCCGCAAGCATCACGCCCTCCCAAAGGCCACGACGCCCTCTCTCCGCAGTTCCCATGTGTGCCCCCCTCCCTCAAGTTTGAATTTCCGACCACCCCAAGCGTTCCAACGCGTTGATGCACACCAAGCATCGTGCAAGCCGTACGCACCAAGTTATCCTCGGTCAAGTTGCTCCCAAATGCCGCAGCCGCTATCCCCCTCGTTAGACTAACGTTCGCACGTGTGTTTCGTCGTGCTAAGCGTGATAACGCGTCCCTCAAATTCGCCACAACACAATTCTTCACTGTCTCCTCGCGCCGGTCACCTAACGACACCAATGCCGCATTACACTCCTTGTGCACCTTCGAACTCAAGCCCGCCGGAAGGGACTCGATATACGCCCTCACCGCACCCGCAATGCGGTGAGGGCTTCTCCCAAATGCCGTTCGCATCTTCTCGACCCACCAACCCTTATTCCCGCGCGTCAACTCCTCAAAACCGTCACTTACTTGCGGCAATTGACCTCTAGGACGTTCGTAAGTTTCCTCATGCCCACCTTCCAACTCGTCTGACATTTCCACATCGTCACAAACCTCCTCTGAGTGAGCGTGATTAACATCACCTTGTCATTTTGCTGATGTCCAGGCCTCGCACAACAAATCTATCTTCCCCACCAACGTCTCAAGCGTATCCATATCATCATCTTTCAGGGGCCACACTCCAAGATGTATAATGCGAGCGGAATCTCCAACCTCTACGAGAAGGGGTAACAAGTCTATAAGAACGGGAGGAATATCCCAATTCGGTCCCGGATTGTAGGCAGCGTCGGAGCCACACAACGCCAAAAAACGCTCACTGCAAGCAGCGTAATGTGGAGAGTCGTACATAACACCCCAAATAGCCACGATCGTTGATCCCGCACGAGCGTGACGTTCAATAACCCTTCCCCGATATGCGTCCCTGTCACCAAACAATCTAGTAAGACACACGTAAACCCTTCCTTATGCAATTTCTGCTTTGCAGCCATTTTACAGACGAAATTAGCTCCCCAGCACCCCGTGAATACCCGATGTGAAATTTCGCTTCTCATTGCCTGCGGATGACCTCTAAATACTTCTCACAACGTGTAATAACTTCCCCGTATCATTTGCATATCTCACGCGCCCGCAAGATATGCAATTTCTGATTTGCAGCCATTTTACAGACGAAATTGGCTCCCCAGCACCCCGTGAATATGTCCCGATGTGAAATTTCGCTTCTCATTGCCTGCGGATGACCTCTAAATACTTCTCACAACGTGTAATAACTTCCCCGTATCATTTGCATATCTCACGCGCCCGCAAGATATGCAATTTCTGCTTTGCAGCCATTTTACAGACGAAATTAGCTCCCCAGCACCCCGTGAATATGTCCCGATGTGAAATTTTGCTTCTCATTGCCTACGGATGACCTCTAAATACTTCTCACAACGTCTAATAACTTCCCCGTATCATTTGCATATCTCACGCGCCCGCAAGATATGCAATGTATGTACGGCAGCCCGTCCGCGACCCGTAAGCAGCCCTGTGGCCACTACAATTATCAAAAATATAAAATATTGCCTCTAGATGATTTCTTTTAACCACTAAGTACTTCTTGAAACTTCTTGCGACTTCTAAATGTCATTTTCATCGATTATGCAATCCGGGCCCACCTAGCCGTGCTACATGCCCGATCCACGACCTGGTCGTAGTGGGAGCTACCTTCTGGGGGCTTAACGGGCTCAGGTGCCTTTCTGGCTGCCTTCGGATGACTCCGGGTCTCAGGATGTGGGGACTCGGCGGTCTCAGGTGCTTCTTTCGCTGCCTCCGGATGACTCTGGACTTCTGCTGCGGCCTGTTCCCTAGCTCGGTTTGCTCATGACTGCTAGCGATTCGGCATCCCTTAAGGACTTCTCGCCTACTGCTAGGGTGTCAGCTGCATCCAGCCAGAGGGCCGGCGTCTCTACCCAAGTGAGCCCGTTCAGATGGGTGAGCTCACCAATGACTGGTGACGGACTGGTGGGAGGGAAGGATTCGTCCTCGGAATCGCTATACTCGAAGGTGGCGCCTATGACAGAGGTAGAATCCTCGTCCTCTTCGGATCTCTTGCCTTTCGGCTCAGAGTCCCTGGGTCCATCCGTGGCGCGATCCACTATCCCGAGGACAGAGGTAGGATCCTCGTCCTCTTCGGACCCCTTGCCTTTCGGCTCAGAGTCCCTGGGTCCATCCGTGGCACGATCCACTATCCCCTTTTCCTTCAAGCCTTCCCTGGCTGACATTTCCTGATAGTCTGGTCGCCGGGACTGCGCATCCGGTACTACCAAGCAGCGTCCTGGCACGTGCTCCATCTGATGGACTCCTACCTCTACCAAGTCCTCGTACCAACGAGCTTGACGTCGGCTGAGCTCCCTAGCTGGGGCGAAGAGCCACTGGAGGGGTTTATGGTCCCCCATGAGCTTAAATGATGTAAAAATCAGATAATGTCTCCAGGTGACCGTGGTACAATGATGGATGGCACAAAGCTCTCGTTCCCCAGCGTGATAGTTCTGCTCTGCGCTGGAGAACTGCCGGCTTTCAAAGGCCAAGGGCTGCAAGCCTCGTCCCTGATCCTGCATGAGTACACCCCCTAGTGCTACTCCACTGGCATCTGTCTGTACGAAGAAGGGTCTGGAACCGTCTGCTGCGCCCTTTTGATCAGGTAGGGCCAAGGCTGGGGAGGAGATCAAAGCAGTTTTCAGCTGTTTAAATGCTGCCTTTTCATTCTCGCCCCAGGTCCATTCCACGCCGGATTTGGTGAGGCGGGTCAGCGGGTACGCGAGGTCTGCGAGGTTCTAGATGTACCTTCGGTAGAAGCCACACATGCCCAGGAACTGTCGCACGTGGGTGACAGTCTCTAGGTCTGGCCAATCGCGCACCGATGCAACCTTATCCTGCTGTGGGCGACATCCATCCCGATCCACCACGTGCCCTAGTAACCGGACTGCTCGTTTGCACAGTTTGACTTTTGACTTCTTAAGATAGACGGAATTCTTTCGACACGCTTCTAAGACTTGGCGGAGGTGGTCGAGATGTACCTCGTGGGCGCTCTTACCCGGAACCTCAGCTGAGAAAATCATGATGTCATCTACAAAAACCCTGCAAAAGGGTAGGTGCCCGAGATACTGGGTCATCATCCTTTGCCAGGTGCTTGGAGAGTTTGACAATCCCATAGGCATGACCAAGCAACCACTCGTACGCTCCAAAGTGCGTAGTCATTTCAGTCTTCTCCACGTCATCCGCTCCCATAGGGACCTGCCAAAATCCCCAAAGGGCATCCATCGTAGAGAAGACGGTAGCCCCTTGTAGGTCATCTAAGAGACTCTGCACATCCGGAAGGGGGTACTTATCTTTGATCGTGATCTCATTGATCTGTCTGTAGTCAATGACTAGACGCAGCTCCTTGGGGTTACTTGGCTTGGGGACCATCAACACGGGACAGCCCCACGGGGAGGCTGAGGGTCGTATGTACTGCGAGGAAGACAGATACGCTGTCCGGCTAAGCTCGCTGAGCATCAAACTGATAATCACATAAACAGTGTCTGGCCGAGGCTTTATGCTCTCGGAAACCCAGACAGTGAAGCAAGACTGTACTACTGTACTGTACTACTGTACTGTACTACTGTACAGTACAGTGCTAGGATGTCACGGACACGATACGGAAGCAGGGTCAGGCTAGGGGCTAGTCAGAGCCCATAATAACTAAGCCTAAACCCGAAGTCCAACACACCACCCGTGGGTGTGACTACCTAGCAAAGCAGGTACAGGATATACAGCCACGAGATAATAAACAAACACCTAACATTCACTTCGGTGGAAACCGATCGCTGCTAGCTGGGTGCCGGGGTCTTGACCCGGTCATCCCACTACTGGGCTAAAGCTAATCAAGCTGCCAGGATAAATGCTAAGAAACTCAGCCACTTTGAGGCTGGTCAGCGGGGCTGAGTTCAGCGGTCGGACGCAAAGTAAATAAGAATCCTGAAGTGAATTGTAAGTTGCTTGTCACAGATTGAGCACCACCAGACCCAAGTGGGTAAGGTGGATCCACAGCAAAAAGTAAAGCATCCGAAGAACTTAAACAGGCAGACTCCCACGGCGGTTTGAGCATTGAAGAAGCACACATGAGAACTCCATCGTCTGGCGGCCAATCACGGATGTCTGCAGCACCAAGCGGTGGAATCGAAGCAGAGAGACCTCCAGTAAACCGACGGACGGTGACTCCGGGCTCAACCAGGCCCCTGTCACCACCGCCCACGGCAACCAGAGATGCCGTAGCGCTGGCCAGTAGAGAAAAGCAAAGCACCGAAGACATCAATGCACACCGGAGAAAGCTCGGCGGAGCCCGCGGACGGTACACCGGAGCTGCTGCTGGCGATGCTCCCCCGTCAGCAAGGTCAGAGTCAGAGCCATGCCCAAGAGTGCCGAAGGAGCCAAAAGCCACCCGCTGCCCGCCGTCAGAGTCATTGTCAGAGCCTTGGTCATTGTCAGAGACCTCAGAGCCAATGTCAGAAGCCTCAATCCTCATGCCAGCAAACAGCGGAGCCGGCGCAGAGTCGCCAAGCTGGAGTGACGGGACAGAGCCAGGCAAGCCGAGAGAGCCAGGGACAACCACTGGCGGGTCTTGAGCCGCAGGCACACCACCAGCCACGAGTGCAGAGGGATGCCGAACCGCAGGCGGTGGCGGAATCGAGCCCCGTGCATCCGAGTGGAATGTGGCCAAACCAAACTGAGCCATGCCGTCATCGTCAGCCGCCGCATCCTGAGCGGAAGCCGCCGCATCCTGAAAGTGCCGCAGAGACGTGGGCTCAGCCGTCACAAAAGAATGCGCCGACAGCTCGACCACCTCTGGGCGACCTTCCATCGTGCAGAGCGACTCGAAGGCGTGTTCATCCCCAGCGTCATAGAAACGCTGGAAACGAACAGCCAGGCAGTCAGTCTCATAGTCCTCAACTGCACCACAGTAGTGGGCAGACTGAGGACCGCCGTTGGGGCATTCAGCATGCCAGTGTTTCAAACCACTTTGTGCACACTCCGCATTTCTGCAGTGAGGCACGAAGGCACCGCTCTTCTTGTCAAACGAGACAGGAGGAGCGGTGCCAAGTGGCTTAACACCAGCACGATGATGCTTAGCAGCAGAGCGGGTAAGGTGCTTGCCCGCAGGCGGTGTCCCTTCCCGCTTCTGCCGCTTTAGGTCACGAATGTCCTGCTGCATGCGCTCCAGCTGCTTCTGCAGACTGGACAATAACGCCGCAGCTAGGTCAGACGCGCCATCGCCGAATGACAGAGCCGAAATAGGGGTGCCAGAGACTTTCAGGCCGTGGCGGAACTGCTCCCGCACACGAGCCTGAATAGTCAGAAGAGACACGCCCTGCCGCTGGTCAGCTCGAGCCAAGGAATTAGCCAAGTCACGGCACAGAGCCGCATTGCCGAGAGCCTTGAGAAACTGCCGCTTCACCGCGTCCTCTGGCAAGTTGTGGGAACGCTGAACGTCCCGCAACAGGCCATTGAACTCACGGATGTCACGGTCAGGATCTTCGCTGCTGGGGATGCGAACCGCCAGCAGCGACTCAAAAGAGTCAAAGGGTTCCGAGCGTTCCTGGAGCATGCGCACCACCTCAAGGGCAGCGCGCTTGCCATCTCCAGGAACGTCAGACCCAGAGGCCTCAAGCCAGTCACGAGCAGGCGAGCCAGGGCGAGCCAGAAACGTCAGAGCCGAGAGCAGCAACTCGTTGCCTTCATGTCATGTCAGTCAGGTCAAAGAGGGGAGCAAGCGCCTGCGACTGCAGAAGAAACTGTGTCCGAAGCTCATGCATGATTTGCGAAAAAATGTCGACTGCGTCGGACTCCGTACCAGCGAAGCGGTCCGATTTTTCTCCGAGAATTTTCGTGGCAACGATTTTTGCAACCTTCCTGTCAAAATTGTCGCGAGCAAGCTGTTGACATTTGTCGAGGAGCTCCCTCGCAGCTGCGGTGGACGGAGCTGGCAGCTGCGGGGTGTGTGGTGTCGCAGCGTGCTGCGCACCCACATCATCAAAAATCGTCTCTAATCTACGGACGCGTGACCGCGTCATTCTATTTGCTGTGGTAACCATGATAGAGAGACAGCGGAAGGTTGAGCGAAGCAAGGGTGGTGGTACAAAATTTTCACGGCGGCCAGATAACCCGTAGAAGCCTCAGCACAACAGATCGAGATTCACAGGTCGTGAGCGGAAAATGAGAGCGGCCAAAATTCACAACGTGTGGAGCGTCCTCGCCAGGGCCAGTGGCGCACGATGCAAATCAACTCTCGCTGCGACGATACTGCCGTAAAATAAAAACAATCCGTCACAAACCGATCTCCTGCGCAGCGAAGGCGAGCACAACGTGTGCCGCCATCACTGCCATGTCAAAAGGCCATACCGCGAGAATGATACACCACCGCCCAAGTGGGCGCTCAACCCCTCCTACGTCCTACTTAGCCGAACATGGCAACAGCAAGGCGCTGCGCCATCATCAGAATCACCGGAAAGCCGGTGCGGGCCATAACCTGCGAGGAAGACAGATACGCTGTCCGGCTAAGCTCGCTGAGCATCAAACTGATAATCACATAAACAGTGTCTGGCCGAGGCTTTATGCTCTCGGAAACCCAGACAGTGAAGCAAGACTGTACTACTGTACTGTACTACTGTACAGTACAGTGCTAGGATGTCACGGACACGATACGGAAGCAGGGTCAGGCTAGGGGCTAGTCAGAGCCCATAATAACTAAGCCTAAACCCGAAGTCCAGCATGTACCCCTTGGCTAAGAGTTCGTCTAGCTGTTGCCGGAGTTGCCGCAACTCCTCCTGCGACAACTTGTATCCTCGCCGATGCAAGGGGTTCCCGTTCCAATCTGGCCGGAGCCGGATGCTGGCCTTGTACTCCCTTGACTGGACCGAGTCCGGCAGCTCTGTGCAAATGACATCCGCAAACTCCTTTTCCAGGTCCCTAAGCTGCTGCCAGATTTCTGGCGACACTGTCTCGTCTATCTCGTCCTCCGGAGGTTCCAGGGGGGCCTGATCTGTGGTCCGTGGAGCTGGCGGCGGGGTAGTGACTGGTGGAACGACCGGTGCCGGGGCTCTCGACTTCTGCTCCTGAGGGCTCGGAACGGTGGGGACCTCTGGCCCTGGCGACTGCTCAGTGGAGGGACCACCTTCAGCACCAGCCAGGCTGGCCGACTGCTGCGACCTGGTCACGCCAACGCACTCGCGTACGCCGTGCTCGGGGTCGACGCTCCGCGACCAGACATCGGCCCTGCTGGAGCGCCGCGGCCGCCTGAGCGTGCCAGGTGGGTGGCTTCCCGGCTGCGTGATCCTCTATCGCCTGTGTACGCACCGCTGGCGGAAGCAATGCAAATGCCCCGTTCGCCTCCTGCTTGCTAGCGAAAACGTCGAGAGGGTCAGGATGATCCCCGGCCTCGTCAACCGTACTCGCAAATCCCTTCGGCCTAATATCCTCGACCAGCCACCGCCCCTACCTTCCGCAAATGACACGCCCCGTCCACGTCACTGTAGCCGGAATCGGAGCTGTCCGAAACCAACCCTCCCGGCTCCTCAGACTCCCCTGCTCCGTCCGGCACCGTTGTGCTGGGGCGCACGCTGACCTCACTATCCTCGGACCCGGAGGAGGGTTCTGACGCTAGGCCTGCTACGACATCGTTGGGGGAATCCTCGTCGGAATCTCCCCCCCCTTGTTGCAAGCCGACGCGCCAAAAGACCCATCGGGGGCGAGGTAGACAACGAAAGCTTGCTCCTCTTTGGCTCGGAGGGCCCGCAGGTCCCGACGAGCTCGACGTTGACTCAAAATGACTCCCTGTACCAGCGCCATTGCTGTGTCCTTGGGGCGACCGGGGTCCGGGGATCCCGGCGAACAGTCGGTGATAACGACCTCTTCCCTGCCCTTGGTGGCTACTACCCGATGGTCCTTACGGTAGGACCTAGAACGCTGTAGGTCCTACCATAAGGACCACTTTTTTAATAATTTTTTAAGGTGTCATATTGGTATCGTGAATGGCTACCCTCCGGTTTATGGCATATTTAGGACCTGAACTCAGTCCCCTCTTTCCCACTTGCCGAGTTTTAACCCAAGCGGGATGCTACACTACCCGTATTAGGCACGGGCAGCGTAAAAAATCGTCGAGAACTTTTCTAAAGCCAAAAATATCTTAAAATAATAGCACATCTTTCATAATTTTTTGCCGACAGACTATGTGTCCCAGGGGAATTCCCAGGAGTAAACTATTATCCTCTATTATCTTGAGGAATCATATCATATATTCAGATATACTATTTAACATAAACCCAGACAGCAAGAGTTATATCATTTGCTGTCCAAGTCTGAGAGACCAACTCTGTTGCCTCTCTTTATTCTCTCCTCTGAGCTCACAGATTATTTTCCCCAACTGTTCGCTCAGGCAATGTCACATCCACTCACCAATTTCCCTAATAGTTCGCTACTCTTATTCTCATCGAAATCAGACCCCCCTACTATGGGTGTCTCAGCAGGTACGTCGTGCCTCCTGGCACAACTCTCCCCCCGTTAGAAGTGGACTTTCCCCTGAAACCACGACTAAAGCATAACCACACATACAATAGCGTACAGGGGTCTCGTGATTCCTCTGCTCATCAGCGTAGCAGAAGGGCTTCACCAAGGATCACGCTGCCAACGCTCATCCCGGCCGGATTCACCCAACCGCACACAACCGATATCTAAGGCAGGTCTTCAGTCTTCGTCTTCTCCTTCGAAACTCTGCTTGCCGTAGATCGGTTGCACTCGGTCCAAGGGTTATGACCGCAACATCGTTTACTTTCCTGCGCCTCCAAAAGTCAAGTGCTGGAACAGATGCCGCAGTAGACCCTCTGGAACTGGATACACTGCGTGTGACTTCTGCATCCCCTTCCGATGACCACTCGGTCCCAGTTGTGCAGTATCAGGGTGAACTCATGTTGCACGTCGATGCGAACAAGGAGTCGCTGCAGAGCATTGCAGTAAGGGTTCGGGCGGAGGCGAGCTCGTCCATATACACGTAGGTTTCATGTATCGTTTCCCATACATGCAGTAGGTGCAAGTGAGGGGCGCCGGTAAATGGCTCATTACTGGCCTGAAACGCAGGGCGTCAGGGTAACGGCCCATCGGGTTCTCCACGAACCAGTGTTGAGGACGGAGATACTCGATGATGTCTAGGGTGAGTTGTACGCACGCGTCCGCTGTGACGAAATCGGGCGGACCTCCAGTGGTGCGGGCCTGACTGTACTGGGTACAAGGGGGGCTTGCCCATACCACGTCGAAGTACCCTGGGGGATACTACCTCCAATAATCCCAGCTCTCAATGAACGACCATATCGCAAAAATGAGACACGCGGGTGTCTCATTATATTCTCATTTTTTGAAAAGTTATGATAACGAGGTTTTTTTATATGACTAGATAGCATTTGGAGAGTAGATAATGACACGTTATTTCAAAATTTGAAATTTTAGGGTATAGCCCGAAATTTTGGGTTTCCAGGCGATTTTTCGCCCCGTTTCGGGCGGTGCTCAGGTGTCAATCGGCGGAAGTTATGATAACGATGTTTTTTTTTATATGACTAGATAGCATTTGGAGAGTAGATAATGACACGTTATTTCAAAATTTGAAATTTTAGGGTATAGCCCGAAATTTCGGGTTTCCAGGCGATTTTTCGCCCAGTTTCGGGCGGTGCTCAGGTGTCAATCGGCGAAAGTTATGATAATGAGGTTTTTTTATATGACTAAATAGCATTTGGAGAGTAGATAATGACACGTTATTCAAAAATTTGAAATTTTAGGGTATAGCCCGAAATTTGGGGTTTCCAGGCGATTTGTCACCGAGATTCGGGTGGTGCTCAAGTGCCATTTGTTGAAAGTGGTGATAATGACGATGTTTTCAGATTGGATACGTCAAAGTCATTCCAAACAAACTGAGTCTGAAGAAACTTTTGTTCATATCTTACATACACCCCGAGAATGGGAGGCTTTAATGTTAAAAGCGGTGGCGCCAACCTTAAATCTAGGGGGTGCAGGTCTGCACGAGACTGCAACTGTGTGCGTAGCACAAAAAATCAACAAAAACCGACAAAAGGCAAGAAGAATGCTACCAGATAAGACGTTGGTGCTATGAAAATATACAGTCTTTATTTGAACAGGCAAAGCACCCAGGGTTAGGGGTTTTCTTGCGGGCGCGGTATTATTCATTGTACAGGCCGGTACATACGATGGCAGTGCAGGTGCGATCTCTCAGTGCGTTTGCTGGCTGGCTTATTAAGCATAACTACCTATTTGCTAACAGACATGTACAGGTCAAACGTTTGCACAATCACCTTGGCGCGCAGAACTTGTTCAGACACTTCCAGGTGCTGGGCGAGCTCCTTGAACCCGTTGTACTGTGCGATCGCCGACCGTTTCTTCTCCGGGTCCTCGCCCTTCAAGTAGGTCCAGAGGCTTTCTCCTAACTTCTCCGCGTCAGCTTTCGCCGCCGGGGTGAGGTCGAACTGACCTGGCCATCACTGCGGACCTGCTCGTGGTGGAGAAGCGAACATCGCCGGTCGTGATGGAGGAGAGGCTCCCGGGACTTTGGAGCCCGTTGGCGTCGTTAAAGCAGGTGACCCTCCTACTGCGCCGAGCGCTGGCGCTCCCGGGTAAAAGCCTCCTCCGCTCAGTTGGAACATTTGGGCGAACGGGCCTGCTGCTGTTACTGCCTGTTACCGGTGACGTACCAACCGCCCCCCCCCACACCAGTTACAAGTTCCGTGTCTTTCAATCTGGACCTCAAGCCAGAGTTCCCTCCTCCACAATAAACACAAACAACTTGAACGTAACAACTAGCTCCTACCTGCACGGCTGTCTTCAGGATCTCCCTCATCGCTGCAGCCTCCGAGGCGTGGTGATTGTTAATCTCCTTCAAGGTGTCCGCGTTCTTGTCTAGCATCCTCTGTTGGGCCAGTGCATTATTTTCGAGCATCTTCGCCTGGGCCTCGTGGGCCATTTTCGCAGTCTCGGCAGTGGTCCTTTGGAAAGACTCCGTTGCCACCTTGAAAAGCGAGTCCCGAGAAGTAAGCGCCTTGGTGTTCTCCTCCAGCAAAGCCTGCTGCGCCTTCGTGTTCTCCTCCAGCAACACCTTCTGCCCTGACCAGAATGAACCCAATGTTGTCTGGTGCTCCACGACACGAGTCTCCTCCCGTTGCTTCGCCTCGGCCATCTGCATCTGCAGGGCTTCAGCGTGCTTCGTCGTAAGGAGCTCCACTGTCTTACGGCTTTCGTCTCGCTCGGCAGACAGGGCCGAAGCCAGCTGTTTTTCCCCGCGCAGACGTTCATCCTCCACCTTCTTCTGCATCTCTTCTCGAAGGCTCGCCAGTGTCTCATCCGCATTCTTCTTCTCGGCCTCCACTGCTTCCTTGGCCTTTTTCAGCTCATTAAGGTCCCGCTCGCTTTCTTCACGTTTCCGCTTGTCACCGACGCCCTGCAGCCTCCGCGTTTCGTCGTCCACCGACACCGCGAGCAAGGCACTCCTCAACTCCCCCTCTTTCACGTTCTGCGGAGGTCCGTCCATGCGTAACAAAACATCGGTCAGTACGTACCAAGCTGTAACAAAAAAACAGACGATTGTAACTCAAGCAAAACTCCGTACTCACCTGCTTAGCCACATGCATGGCAACTGCTTCCGGCGGAGGCTGCTTCTTCCCCCCTCGCCGTCCGACGTCGCCCATGTCTTCGTCGCTGCTGTCATGCTCTTCGGCAACATCCATAGGTACACGCACTACCGGGGCTTTGCCCTTCCCGCCTGGGATAGGGGTCGTGGTCTTTGGGGTGGAAGGCGGCTTCCGCGAGCTTTTACCCGGGAAATCCTCATACAAGGCGGTTTGGCCCTTGTTGACTAAGATGATCTTCCCCACTACTCGCGCAGGGGCGTTTTTATTGAATTGGCTGCCCGCCAAGCACCACTTCCTAGCCTCAAACCTCCCAACAGCCTCTTTGCCCAGCTTCTCTCCTTCCTCGATCTTCTGCCAGAACAACTTCAGGACCTTATTGAACAACCTGTAGTTCTCGTTCTCCTTGTCAATTTCGTGTCTGGTTAGCGGCCCTTCTTTTCTGTTTTCCACCAGGCGCGTGACGACGCCTGTCAGAGAAGCCTTCGAGCCACTCTTCTTTGTTATTCGCACGTGCGGGTAGTCGCCGGCATACTTCTCCTTTCGCTTCATCTCCAGCTTCCGGTCATACACAGCGGAAGCCTGGAACATCGTGCAAGTAACCTCGCCCGGCTCGGGGTCATTGTAGCTTATCGCCATGTAAGTGGCGTGCCACTGGCCAACCCATGTCAGGCAAACGAACCTGTGGGCACCAACAACCTCCTTATTCATATATCTTGACTATGTACTACAAACGAACGTGTTACAAATGAAGTTGGGTCAGTGACAGGTTCATGGTCAGGCAAACGAACCTGTGGGTACCACGAAACTCCTTGTGCATGGTGGTGGACACCCTCATCCCTTGCAGCACTTCATACCGGAACTCCATACGCGCGCACTTGATAGAAGTCTTGAAGGCTGGGATGATCGACTTTCCCTCCAGTATGCCCTACGGTCCTAGCAAATTGTAGTATGTGTACTAAAGGTGTCCTAAAGGCATAGTAAAGGACAGTTAGTACGTATGGGCGTTAGTATGCCGGTAGTATAATATATTACAGGCATACTAACGCCATATTGGCGCGTTAAGATGCGCGTACTACAGGCGTCCTAACGGCACTGCGCCTTAAGTATGCGTTGGCCCCAACTGGAGCAGGGGTGAGTGGTGGGGCACGTGTGGATGTGCAGATCACTGAGATGGCGTTTTATGGTGACTAGAAGGCCAGGGGAAGTTTATTCCGCGGAGTATGGTGGGATTCGGGGAAAGTAGTACGCGGGCTGAGTTTCTCGGAAATGTAGGGACGTTAGGATGGCGTTAGCATGCCTCTAGGATGTCATTAGGAGGTTGGCGTTAGGACGTAGTTAGGATGCTCGTAGGCAAAGTTAATACGCTAATGGCACTCTAGCGGCACTGCGCCTTATAAAGTATGCGTTAGTTGTACTACTGCAGGGGTCGTTACCAAGGTCACAATTTGCAACTGCCTGCATGGCATGTGGCAAGCAAAAAATAAACTAGCAGCGATTCATGTCTCATACATCGACCTCGTCGTCGTCCTATGTCCTTGATCCCTCGAAGAAGTCGGCCGTTGGGTCGAGAATGACCGCGGTCTCCATGCACGGATGTGGTACAATAACAACCTGCTGTTCTACTCTATTGGCTAATATGAATGGCTCCATGTTGTCAAAGGCCGCGCGGTCTACGTGCGGGTTGAAGGTATAGACCGTCTTGGTCAAGTTATCCGGGCCGAGAATGGAGTGACGTCGACGGTACTCCTTGATCTGTTCGTCGGTCGGCTTAGCGAACCAATCGCATTTCAGTAAGATGTAGACCTTTCCTGCAATCTCCACCCGCAATATTCTCGTAATACGGCCGTGCCTGCATATCACCAAGCCCACGATTGTGTAAACAGCTAAGTTAGTATGTCGTTAGGACATTATGCGCATCCTAATCGAGTCATAACGACATCCTAAAGACATGTTAAAGGTAGAATAGTGCGTGTTCCTTTCTCACCTTGCCACGGATTTTGGCTCACCGTGCTCGTCCACTTCCTCACTCGTGAAGAAAATGCGAAAGTAGCTGTGTACGGTGCGCTTGTTCCGATCGGTCGTAGCCGTGCGGTAATCAGCGTCGCCGATCTTGACGTGCGTGAAGTTATAGCAAACCGGTGTCGGCCCCGCCATGAGCAACATCTCGTACTTGGTGAACTGTCGGCCCAACCATTCCGTAGGATCCGCGTACGCTCCAAATGGGGGCTCGCGTATGTGCTCAGGTTTGCCCTCCCTTGCACACACCGCGTTCCGGTACTGCTTGTGTCGCAGTCGCATCCGTGCATTCCAACTATGCACAGCGATACGATACCGTTAGTACTTTAGGCGCGTCCTAAATATGCAACAACGGCGTCATAAGGGCATAAACAACCGCTCGGGGAATGGGGCCACAAATCACCTGCGCGCGTCTTCCACATACTTCTCCCACTTCTCCACCAGCTCTCGATAAGCCGGCAATTCAGTCCGCATCCAAACCTTCAAGGCCTTAATGTCATCATCTCGCAAGACCACACGTTTCCCCCTAGCCGATACCTCAACCGCAATTGCCCCGCGGCTCCCCATGGTCACGGCCGCCGGCATCCGGGTGGAGTGGTCTTCCGAAATGAAAGTGATTAACCCACGCACCAAATGCAACACCTTCACCCGCTTGATGCAGTTCATTATGGCTGGAACGGGTAGGGAGTTGCTCCTCGCTAGGCTTTTGATGTGACCGTTCAAGGACTCGAAGGCGTACATCCATACCTCCCGCATGGGACCATACTTCTCAAGTTGTTGGACGAAGTGAGAAAACATGTGAGTGTTAATCACACACCAAGCATACGCTGGCCCGGTCGCCTCCAACTCCTCGAAAAATGACTTGATTTCTTGTGCGAGTGGCTCCATATCCTGCACGTACGCAGCAATTCGTTAGGGCCCGTATGATGTACGAAGCATGTTAACGGCATCATAACATCATACTAACTATATCCTAACCGTTTACCTTAGGACGCACTTGTGTCGTCGTGATCTCCCGCACGATCGTGGTCATTTTACCCACTAGCTTGGCCAATCGATTGGCGGGCTGCCCTTCATCTCGTGGCCAAGCGCAGACTGTCGACAAGATACTGTTTTGCACGAGCTTCAAGCCGTCGTGAGCCCGAATGTGCTTGGCGGCTTTCTTATCGGCGGTAGTTTGCAACAATCGTTTGTGGCCACGCCCCCATCTTTCCACCGCCCTTATGCTCTTCAAGAAACTGCGCGCTGTCTCCAAGCTTCGCTTCGTGGTAGACCTTCTGTCAGGGCGGGGTGGAATCGCGAAAGGTCCGTGATTCATCTTGTACATCAATACCTCCTTACCTGCGTCACATTATTTGAACTGAGTATGCCGCTAGTACCCCTTCGTGACACCGATAACACGTGGTTAATACACTATCGGCACGTTATGCACATCCTAACACGTGCATATTTGCCTACCTTGAGCATTCTTCACCTTGGTTGTGGCATGCCACGTGGGATGGACACCGTCCGCTTTCGCTTGCTGGCGGAGGGCGTCGTTGAAGTCGACCCCGAGCAAGGTTGCAGCGATTCTGTTCACCAGGTTCATGATGTCATGCATGCCATCTAGGATGATATCACGGTAGATCTTGAAGTAAACCAACCGAGTAAAAACGCTCGAGAACTTGACGCCCGTATTCCGCATGCTCTCCTCCAAGGTCGCTCCCGAAAGTTCGGGGTCTCCGCTATCTCGCAGATCTTCATGCATTGCGGCATGACGCTTGTACTCGGCGTCCGTGCGCAACGGTGGAGTGCCTAGACCGAAGAGAAAACAAAGTAATCAGCAAACACTCATTTACACCACATGCATTATACGGTTAGCACGCCTTTAGGCTTTTAAGTACATCCTAACGCCAACCTAACGACGTGCTACTAGCATACCTGGCGGATTTTGCTTGCTGAAGAGGTACACCATTTTGTGCATTAATGTTGACCATGTCCCCCAAATTTTGCATACTAGGCACGCGGCGTATGCACCGACGTCCATGATTTGTGCGGCTTCAACCGCTCCCTTGTAGTCCATGAGTATGGCAAAGAGCATGACCTTCAACCGCACGTGCTCGTTGGTGTACGAGTCCCAACACAAAAAACCTTCGTCCCACAACACCACGAGCTCGTCCACGAGTTTACCATACAGCAATTGTGAGTTGGCAGGGTGTTGCCCTTCAATGATCCCGTACACCTCCATGTTCGCATACTTCGTGCGAAGCTCCGGAGGTAGGTTTAAGATTTGGAAGTATATAGGGAACACCCCCATTTTGTTCTGCCACAATGCTGCCCCATCGGCACTCAAGAGTATACTCACGTTCCTGGCTTCCTTGAAAAACTCGATGTGTCGCACGTTCTTCCGCTCCTGCCATTCCTTTCCATCTGATGGAAGATTCCAGCACAGGTGAACGTGTTAGTATATGGTTAAGATACAGTTAACATGTCGTTAAGGCACTAGCGGCATCCTAACATCGACCTCAATAGAATACTCACCCCAGATTGTGCGCATCGATCCGTCTTCCGGTGGAACATGCCTCGAGTGGGCGAGCATCATCTCCGCCGTGTATGGATTCGCGTACACACGTCTCAGCAAATCGACAACATTCCACCAAAAGAATGTTGATCGCGGTTTCTTGCCTTTCCCCGCGTCCACGTCTCCCGTCTCGCCCAATGCCTCCCACCGGGGCTCCTTGCACTTCGGGCACTCGTCGGCGGTGGCGTAATCTTCCTCGAAGAACACGCACCCCTTCACGCATAAGTCGACCCTATGCCAGGGGGCGTCGAACGCTTCGAACCGTTTCCAGGCGGCTTTGAAGTTCGTTGGAAAGTTGCCCAATTGATCTCCGAAATGTTCCGTGATAATGGCGAGGAGCTTGTCGAAAGAGTCTCGCGACATCTTGCCTTCGGCGTTCCATTCCAAGCAGTCGATAAGGAGCTTGAAGGCGTTAATGGGTCGGCGCGGGCCTTCCACGGGGACCGCGTCCATCTCCTGCGCGTGGTGGCCACCCTCCGAAACCGCAATTATAACACGACAATCGGGGTATGTAGTGCGCCCGTAACACATTAACAATAGCCTAATGGCGTGCTAAAGGTATCATAAAGGCTTAATACCGCTCTACGTTTAACATATTGCTCACCTGCTGCTGGGCGGCCAATAACTTCGTCATCTCTTGGACCAACAACGACGTGGCCGCTTTTGCGTCTCGCATGTCTGGGTCTTCGTCTGCATCCGTTCCATGGTCGTCGCCTTTCATAGATCCAGCTTCGTCCCACGCTTCGCCACCCACTTCATCACCCTCCTCGTCGCATGGATCCCCCCCCTCGTCGAAGTTCTCACCTTCGCAAGATGAGTAATCTTGGCTGTAGGAGCGGTCGTCGTCCGATACTCCCGGATCCATCTCCCGCATCGGGTTGGATTTGCACGTGGTGTAGGAGCGGTCGTCATCCACAAGCTCACAATCGTCCATTTGGGCCTTCGCAGGACTGTTGCACACCTATGATGCCGTTAGCATGTTAAACACTGTGTTACGACGTACTAACGACATCTTAACTGCACTCTAACGGCGTTTCCAGTACCGGAGGTTGTTCAGTTTTTTCACTCACCTTGCCGGAATGGCGCGGGTGTCATTCGATTTCACGTCATCGCCCAATGGCACGACATGACGCACATCCGGGTCTGGGACGTCTACCGCATCCGTGTAGGCCTGTCCGCGCCGTATCCTTTTGAACAAGCTTCGGTGACGAAAAAGGGTTGCTCGACTAACCCACACGGTCGTGCCATAGCACATGCCACAATCACATAACGCCAAGCCGTTTTTATACACCAACCCTCCGCGTTGAACCTCTGCCGCCCGTATTGCGCTTTCATGTGCGTCGTCTCGCATCTTCCACTCCATCTCCAATGGCGTCATCAGCGGATGTTGAAGACGCATCTCCGTGGACACCGTGCTGCGAGGATATGAAGCCGTTAGTACACTGTTAGCACTTTATCACAATGGTAATGGCGACCTAACTCCCGGCGATAAGAGCTCGGATGGGGGCTCACCTCGCCATGTTCACCTCCCCGTTACCCAAGCTCGCGGGGGACGCGGGAGGGCGTGTGTCGTGGGTGTCGGTGCCGATGAAGTTGTTCCATTGGACATCTAGCCGCTCCAAGTTCATCTCATCCGTTTCACCAAAGTACCGCACCGGTTCCCCCATGTGGCGGAAAGCACGATTCACGGCCTCCCAATCGGCAAATCCGGGAGGGAAAATAGGTAAGGTCTCACCGGCGGCGATGCCCTCATCATCGTCGTCGAACATGCATATACAGGAGTACATCCGTGCCAACCGGGCATGGGCAGGTTCCCCAACTACCAAAGTCGCCGGTAGACCAAGTTGGCGTAATATGTCTTTTACATCCTTAAAGTCTTCGGGGTCGTCGTCCTCAATGGATTCCACGATGCTTACCACGTCAACGCGGTCCTCTATCAATGACGAGGGACGGGCGTCGTCATCGGTGGGGTCGGCCATCGGCTCGGGGCGTGGCGAAGGCGAGGCGGGCGGCGGGGAGTCGTGGACGTCTCGTATCAAGGAGGGCGGAGGGGTGGTGTCGTCATCGGTGGGGTCGGCCATCGGCTCGGGGCGTGGCGAAGGCGAGGCGGGCGGCGGGGAGTCGTGGACGTCTCGTATCAAGGAGGAAGGAGGGGTGGTGTCGTCATCGGTGGGGTCGGCCATTGGCTCGGGGCGCGGTGAAGGCGAGGCGGGCGGCGGGGAGTCGTGGCCTCGCCTGGAGATAGCACGCCTTTATACCACTGTTAGCACGCTAAAGGCGTGGTAAAGGCACCCTAGCGCCGACATACAAACCGCCCAAAGGGGGGGCTCACCTCGCCAGGTCCACATCCCCATGACGCGGAAAGTGGTCGGGGAGCTCGGTCGTCTCGGGGTGTGGCAAAAGCGTGGCGACAGAAGAGTCGCCGTCGTCCTCAATGGATTCCACGATGCTTACCACGTCAACGCGGTTCTCTATCAATGACGAGGGACGGGCGTCGTCATCGGTGGGGTCGGCCATCGGCTCGGGGCGTGGTGAAGGCGAGGCGGGCGGCGGGGAGTCGTGGACGTCTCGTATCAAGGAGGAAGGAGGGGTGGTGTCGTCATCGGTGGGGTCGGCCATTGGCTCGGGGCGCGGTGAAGGCGAGGCGGACGGCGGGGAGTCGTGGACGTCTCGTATCAAGGAGGGAAGGAGGGTGGTGTCGTCATCGGTGGGGTCGGCCATCGGCTCGGGGCGTGGTGAAGGCGAGGCGGGCGGCGGGGAGTCGTGGACGTCTCGTATCAAGGAGGAAGGAGGGGTGGTGTCGTCATCGGTGGGGTCGGCCATCGGCTCGGGGCGCGGTGAAGGCGAGGCGGGCGGCGGGGAGTCGTCGACATCTCGTATCAATATCGAGAGAGGGGTGGTGTTATCGATGGAGGCTGCGACAATGAGCATGATTGCAGTGGCAATGGACATGAGACAATGTCGCACGCCACGTGTCCGTAATTTTATGGGAAATACGCGGTCGGCGTACATTACCTTGCCCGGTTCTTCTTCCAAAATGGACGGGATCGGCAACCATGGCGGGTACCGTAGGGTCGTTAGCATGTCTTGGGCGCAACGATGAAAGCCGCGGGGAGTCATGCAAGTTGGTTCGTCCTTGCGATGGCCACAAGTGTAAATCTGAACCATGCCGACGTTTCTCGACTTACGCGCTTCCAATCTACAAGCGGTTACGTGACACAGAGCACGCATCATGTCTTCCGTTTGGCACCTGCCACGTTAGAGTGCAGTTAAGATGTCGCTAGTACGTCGATACATAGTCTTTACCATGCTAACGGCATCATATGTGTGCGACAGTGCTGCGAAGGTCCAAATGGACGATTGTGATTCAAGAGTCCAACTGAAAGTTAGGGCACTTTCAAAGGGTCCTTGAAAAAACGAAATCACTCACCTTGCATCATTCACGCACGCCACAGTGGTTTCCGCCCATTGGCTAACTCGAAACTTCTTCGTGTGCTCCTCGAAATGTTGACCCAACCGGAAACCCTCCGGACAACCGACGGTATCGGCAGCAAGTGGTACCGCCGGAGTTGATGGTGCGGAGGTGGCAATATTCACCGGACCACGCGGTGGTGCCAAGGGTACTGGGTGAGGTGCTGGGTGACACATGGCCATTCGGGCTAGTCGTGGCGCACGCGTTTTGGCCACCGGTCGTTCTTGTCGTTGGAGGGAAAGCCCACGGTGACCCGGGGCCGCACGGGGTGTACTTGCGGACGCCTGCACGAACTGGTCATCGGATGCATCGGGGGGAAGTTGGCGAGTCCATTGTTCACGTAGCGCGGAGAAATGCTCTCCGGGGCGAAGTGCTTTACGGGGCATCGCAGGCCTGTGACCCCCCCCCCGTAGGCGCGTTAAGACGTGGTTAGTACGTCATAAAGGAGTCCTAATGCCACACGTTAGGGTGTCATTAGGATACCGTTAGGATGGGCGAACTACAGGCATCCTAAAGGCCTCCTAAAGGTGTCCTAACCAGGGAATCTTTTGAGGAATATTCCTCTAGGCGCGTTAAGATGTGCACCACATAGCACGCCCTTAGGACACCTTTAACATGTTGTCGCCGTTAGCATGTAGTTAGCACGCCTTTAGCATGCGTGGCGTTAGCATGTTAACGGCGTCTAGTCTCACCTAGTATGCCGCTAACGGCGTGGCGATAGCATGTTAACGGCGTCTAGTCTCACGTAGTGGGTACCGTAACGGCATACTAACAAAGACGCATGCAAACAAAAAAAAACAAAAAAACTGCAAGTCTGGCGTTAGGATACTAAATGACACCATAAGAGCATGCTACCGGCATAATATCCGCGTAATGTACATGGCATGCTAAAGGGGTACTAACGTCATATGACTTGTATGACATAAGCTATAAGACCCAAAAATAGCGAAAAAAACAAAAAAACAAAAATTTGGCAGGGAAATGGGCAAGTTGAAGGGAACACACCCCTCCAAGCAAAATGTTGGTTTTGTTTTTTTTGCCATAGATATGAAGCATTTTGTGCGCACGATTTTTTCAAAATGCGCAGGAGCAAAAAAATAAATATAAACAAAAGAAATAAAATGGAAAGTTCTCACCCCCAATGATTTTGTAGCAATCGGACGGTCGAGGTGACACCCAGAAGAATGGACCGAACAAAATCGTTTCTTATATATAACTGCCCCTTACAGGGATTCGAACCGCACACCCTCCGCCTTCAAGAGCGACATCCTACCACTAGACGATTACGGCAAGAGCGATGCTCACCGCAGATGCAAAGTGACCAAGTTCAATGACACAACGTATGACACAGAAGGGCTTGCGTAAAAAGGTCACGAAAAAAGAAAATTGAGCGCCACAAATTCGAACTGCGTGGTCAATGCGAATGCAAGGTAACGAACCGAAGTTCGAACGGTAACCGGGGAGGAGCGCCGTAGCATGCTAGCCGCCAACTAAAGGCGTCTTAACGTTTCACTCTGCGTGGTGTCTCATCATCGATAAAGACGCAACTCACCCGTACCAAACCGTACACACCCTAAGCCAG
The DNA here is from genome assembly GCA_001247695.2 of Cymbomonas tetramitiformis. Classification (NCBI taxonomy): domain Eukaryota; kingdom Viridiplantae; phylum Chlorophyta; class Pyramimonadophyceae; order Pyramimonadales; family Pyramimonadaceae; genus Cymbomonas; species Cymbomonas tetramitiformis. Next base: position 21,951 of record LGRX02006790.1, read on the forward strand.
GCCGAGCCCCTCACTCAAACATCCACGCATCGATGAGTCACCCCACAACCGAGGAGCGAGAGGCATACGACGACCTCTGCGATGCTATGGGAGAGGAGAAATCATTGGCGGGCTTGTTGGACTACGTGTCGTGGCATAGAAAAAGCGAAGAGGGATTCGCCTCCGCCCCCGCCACCGCAAAAGATGCCAAGTGGAGTAATACCAAGCAAAGGCCCCCCCGAAAATTAAAAGAGGGAGCGGTTGGGATGCGCATGCGCAATCGCGGGGTTCTACAACCCCACGAGCGGGCGGTGCGCGCCGCGATCAACAAAGAGACGGGTGCGCACCGCGGTTCGTTGGATTGTCGTTGCTAGGTTGTATTCTTGTTGCTTAATTAACTTTCTTCTTCCTTCACGTTGTGCGAATACTCAGTGGCGATGAAGGAATGGAATCCCCTCGTCAACGTGGGGGCCCAACAAGAAGCGTACGCCGAGCTCGTGCGCAAAATCGCCAAGGAGAGTGGTCACGACCACTCCGTGGACGTCGCAATCATCCCCTATATACAGGGGAAGATAAGAAACGACGTCAACAACTTCCGCTCCGCGTTCCGTTATGGATCGTGGAAGAAGAAGGGCAAAGCGTGGGTCTTGAAGCCCCACGCAAAGCACCCCTTCGCGAAGGTGGAGGGGGCGGAGGGAATCTCCCTCACGGTCTACAACGACGCGGCAAAGCTTGAGGCCTTGAAAAAAGCTGGGATTGAGCCTGTGGCTCTTCCCACCACGTACGAGGAGGGCCTCCCTAGCCTGGAGGATACACGTAAGTTGCACGTAATGAGCCCTTTTGTGAAAACATGCATAACTTATTTCCTCTCTGGACACTGTGTTTTCTGTTAGTACACCTTTAGTATGGCGCTAACATACTAACTGCATACTAACTGTTTACTAACTGCTTTGCAGGCGAGTGTTTACTAGCCTCGTGGTCGAAGAGCGTTTTATCCCTCGGGGACGAAGAGGAGGAGGACGCCGAAGAGGAAGAGCCCCTCCGAAAGCGACCTGCTGAGTCGGAGGAGGCCCCCGGGGCTTCTCCCTCCAAAAGCACGAGAGCCCAAAAGGCCAAAAAGGGCAAGGAGGATCCTCGCGACAAGGGCAAGGAGGGGGAGGGGGGGGGACATGGAGGCACCCAGTCGGACGAGGAAGACCACGTCAACCTGGCCTCGAGGTATCCAGTGGGGACCGAGGTCTACGTCTACGCCCGCCCTACGGCCGATGACGAGGCCATCAAAGCCCCATTGGAGGAGAAGGAATACTTCACCTCCAACGGGGCTTTAAAACAGGAGGTGCCCCTGTTGGCAGGGAAGGTCACTGTGTGTGACCTCCACCGCCAGTCAGTGGAGCATTGGCACGTATCCGAGGAGCTGAAGCTCCCCCCCCTCTTCCTGGGTCTGGAGGTGAGTTTTGCTGCACTTTTTGCCTTTAGGATGCCTTTAGGACTCCTTTAGTATGTTATTGGCGTCTTAACGGAATTTGCAGCTGTATTCACTTTCCCCTCTAACTTAACTTAATCTGGTTTGCCACAGATATCGAAGGCAAACCACCGAACAGGCAACTCAGGTGTCGACGAGTTCGCAGGGAAGGGGATCGCGGCCTTGAACACGATTCTCAAAAAAGCCGACCCCTTCCTAAATAAAGCCCTTGTAAGGGGCAAGGACCTTGAAAGATACTTTTGGGCAGCCTTCCGGGGCAAAAAAAACGTTGCCCTGGCTGCTAGCCCCTTGCCCCTAGTCGTAGATGCCTCGTACATCCGGTACGGGGCATTAGAGCACGCCTTCGCGGCCCCCCCCCGAGGAGGATGCGTGAGGAGGATGCCCCTCACGCGTATGGGGCAACATGGTAACATTTTTGTAATTATGAATTTTTGTACTTGTGCAAATAAATCAAACTTGTTTCATAGTTTTGTAGCACGTTTGCTTGCACTGTTTCCCAATCTTGTTTTGCTATTGCACACTCCGTCCATAACAATATCAGTATGCCGTTACTATGTCCCAGATAGCATGTCGTTAGGACGCTTTTAGGGTGTCGGTGTTAGTATGTCCTAACGTCGTCCTATTAACATCATAATGGCATCCTAACGCCAGTTATAGTGCATGTGTTAGTATGTCCTAACGTCGTCCCACGAGCATCATAATGGCATCCTAACGCCTGTTAATATGCATATGTTAGTATGTCCTAACGTCGTCCTATGAACATCATAACGGCATCCTAAAACCAGTTAAGATGCATGTGTTAGGGGCGTCCTAACGGCATCATATGCACGTACTAACGGGTCGTTAAGACGTATGGCGTTAGTATGCCGTTAATATCTAGTCTCACGTAGTGGGTACCGTAACGGTATCCTAACCGCATACTAGCGGCATACTAACTTGACTACATATACTGCTGTTAGTATGCCTTTAGTACACCTTTAGTACACATACTACAATTTCCTAGGACCGTAGGGATGCCGCTCTTGTTCGGTATCTTGTTCACCTGCTGATCAGGAACAAACTTCTGATAACTGACAATCACCCCGCTGTTCCCCACTTCCTCGGAAAGACGCGCGTCGAGATATTTCGGGCTGGTCTTCGGGTCGGCTGATATCGTGGTTTTGAGCTTATCTATAGGGCATTTGCCTGCTGGCAGTGCAATCCTCGTAATACCCTCCACCTCCTGGAACTTTTCGATACAAAAAAGTAGTGCGTCGGGAACAGTAGACAATACTTCGCAATCGTGTCGGGGATGCAATATAAGGATGGCGTCCGCGTAAGGACAGTCCTTTGGCATCTCGTACAACATGGTCTTCACCGTCGAAACGAACACCAACTCGGGTTGCAGCCTTTTGTTCTTCAGCTTGAAGGACAGAAGAAACCCCCATCGTTGCGGCCCAGTCTGCTCTGCGCTATTGGTTTCCCAGGTCGAAGGGTCCGTGGCGTCCGTGCAGGCTGCAGAACCTTTAAGCACTTCTTCCATCTCCTGGGTATGATCCTGGTTAAAACTAAATGGCTCGCTGATTTCACAGCCACTGTTCTGCAACATCAGGACCAGGTCAGCGTAGGTGTATGGCGCCTCCAACGTCCAATTTTCAATTACCTGCATGTGCTGGTCAGCCACCGCACCCCTCGTCTCGTGTTCTTCGCTGGCAATGGGGTTGTCTTGAAGTACCATTTGTGCCAGCGCTACGGGATCCCACCCTTGATCGGTCTCCTCGTCCAACCCAGTCAACATGATGCCCGGGAGGTCCACGGTGTCTGGTACCTGATTCAACAACGTAGGACCACTGGCTTCGCCAGAGGACACCGCCGTCTCCCCCAAGGCTTCAGACGCTGTCTTAGCCAAATCCGAGACTTCCTTGTGGTCTAGGCTGTCGCGACGCTGGGTTAACATTTCAGCGACTGTTCGGGGATCACCAACGCCTGTAGTTTCGCTTGCATGCGCGCTGCCCTGTCCGCTGTTGTCACTGCCGTCCAGCAGAAGCTCGTACTTCTTCTGCATCAGCTTTATCCGATAAAGGCTCCTACCGTGCGGATCCCATGCATCCTCTGGTGCCGTTTGGGTAAATGTTGGTTCAGCTGGTGTTTCTGGTTTCCCCGAGAGATACGGTAACCTTTCGTGCACCTTGTCGATCTCCTCGTTCGACATGAGCGCTACTTCTCTGAAGGCGGACTCGGCAGGCAACTGTTGCCCCATATATACAGCAAACTTCGCGTCCTCGTAAGTCATTTCGTCGAAATACCTGTCAAGTTCCTGCCGTTCAGACTCATTCAACTTTCGACTGTGGGCATCCTGAAGCAGGCACAACATCCGCTGCCCCAGATTGAAAGCCTCGCGACCTTCAGGCTGCACGATGTAGTGTGGGTCGAGATCCACTTCTAGAGGAACCTCCACAAGATGTCCTGTCGACGTAGGATCTAAATATCGGACCATGACCTTCTTGTCCTGTATTGTGTAAAAAACAACACACAAAACATAGTTCGGAGGGTCCGTAATCTCGGCGGCGAGATTGAGAGCAACCAGTTCCCCACGGTCCGTATCGTTCCCCCGAAGCAAGCGAGGTGTCCCTCCAGCAGATGGTTCGTTCAGAATGTTGCAGAGGTGCTTGCGGACGAACGCATCTCCCGGCAAAGAACCTGAGGACACGCGATGTTCCATCAAGAACACGGAGGACGCGACAAAGTGAAAATTAGGTTTTCGAACAGTACCTGGGGATGATGGTTGAGACAAGACAGACTCGTCTGCTCTATCCCTCATATCCTCCAGAAGATCCAAGCAAGTCCTGTGGGCTCGTAATTCCCAATCCGTTTTCGACTTTTCGTCCTCGCGGTCTTCGGTCCAACGTGCGCAAACTTCTTTTAAGCGATCGAACCGTCGCATTATGTCTATGTCCACCTGTCGACGCGACGCATCTTGCGAGTGCAAGGTGAACAGGAAACCTTTCCGAAGATACCTAAACCCTTCTTCGTCTACAAACTTAAGGGATTCAATCTGAGCGATCTCTTCTTTTGTCCCGATGGAAAGGCCCAAATCTTCTAGCGTAGCCCTATCAACACCCGCCTTCTCCTTCCCGACGCACGGCGCTATCACCGCCGAATCCGTCTTCAACTGCGTGCCGTTTTTCTCAAACTTCTGGATAGCTTCCAGAAGTTTATCATCATCATGAAACACCTGCTTCAAGAAGACATGTACACTTGGGTGTAGAAAAGATGACATTGTGAAAAGTTTTGTATGCAGCACAACGGGCTCTGTTTAACCCTGCGAAACTCCCCGCCCAAGTCTTCGAAAACTTGGGCGGTCACTGTCATCGCCCCGCCCAAGTCTTCGAAAACTTGGGCGGTCACTGTCATCGCCCCGCCCAAGTCTTCGAAAACTTGGGCGGTCACTGTCATCGCCTCGCCCAACATGTAAATATACGGTTTATTTGTGTACAGTCACGTGACATACGTGTTAGCTACCAAGCATACGTCTCCTCATTGCACGCGCTAGCATCAAATATGCGCGCCAGGGGTGCAAGTTCTTAACATACGCCCGCAAACTGCGCATCTCCTTTCATCTTCCTGCAGCAGGGAACATATCAACCCCCTATGGCCGGTCTGTGGCCGTACGATGAGGGTTGTGGCCGAGGTTTGGCCGAGTGTGCTTTTGCTTGTTGGCCGAGACGAATCATGTAAAATTTTGAAAATTAACCCGAAAATTTGCGGTTTTTATGATCTTCTCATACTTAAAATTAAAATTTTGCGCCTGCGGCGGGCAATTTTATATTTTGGCCGGGGTGGCCGAAACTTGGCCGATGGAATTTTTGAGTGTTGGCCGTACGACATAAAAGTTTGATATGTTCCCTGTCCTGCAGCAGATCGCTTTCCAGCTCTGTCAGGGCACCGTGCGTGGTTTCGCTGTAGCGGCTTCTATTTCGCCAGGCCCGCCACTCCAAATCTGAGTATCGGTGGTAGATCCACCCGCCCTCATACCAGTACACGAGATGCCTCACAACGAACCTTTCGCTGGATCTACGGCCGTGGACGTACATCGGCCAAAAACTCCACCAGTGATAGGTCCTGAGATTAACTGCATGTTGCCCGAAGTCCTCCCAGTCTTCTTCTGCTTGTTTCCGCGCTCGCTGCCACAAGCAGAGAATTAAAGGGTCTTCAGGAACCCATTGGGCTTGTTGTAACTGGCAGTCGCGAAACGTAAAAGTATCGAAAGGCCATATCCAATACTGCAATATTCCAATATTGGCCATACTGGTGTAGGTAGTCTAAGGTGCGGGTTGTGGTTCTATGTCACGAACGCAGGTGTGTGCAAACGACCTCCGGTTACGACTCCTCCAACATATACCCTAAAACCCTGAACCTTGGACGCCCCGATATATCCATGTGCAGCACACCTGTAGGAACACCTGCCGCGGGATATTTTGCCTCTGACGTATTTTAATGTTTCCCGCGAAATAATACAGTTAACCGGTCTTCTTGGCTGCCGAGAATCGTGCTGGAATAGCCTGTTCAGGGCAAATTGACCCGCTGAATGCCCATGTTGGGTCACATGAAGCCTGAGGGAGCATCACCCCTGGTTGTTTTCAGTCCCGAACAACTTTGCCAGCACAATAGCTTTTGAAAATATCTCCTTTGCTGCTCACTTTCGCCCGATGAGAAGTATTTTACTACGTGACCCTCCAAACACCCTAAAATGGGCCATAAATCTGCTGGATCTCTCCCATGTAAGCAAATAGTTGCATTTTTGGAAATGTCAAAATATTACATATTCTAATAGTGCAAAAATCTAACATTTCGTTCACAAACATAAGGCAAAATCATAACTTTCCACACCTAACACGATACTTCCACCTTTCCCGTTTTCTTGCCGCACGCGTGACTCGCGTGGCTACTTTGAAGAGTCAAAAACCAGATTTTTCGAAATTCCTTCAAGGACTATTCAAATTAACCCTCATATTTGTCATTCAGAACCCCAAAAACCAATTTGGCAGACAATTTAATGCTTTCTCATTTTTTTCTCATTTGCGCCCGCGTGTCTCATTTTTGCGATATGGTCGTTAATGGCCGTCGCGTGAGTCGGCCGCCAAAGCGGGTCAGCGTCCAGAGTTACCGATCTCGAGGCTGGGAAGCAGCGGGCAAACTCCTTTTCCACGGAGCCTGTTCCACTGAACAATACCAATATCCGTACTGGCCGAGTATCAAGTGCAGCGAGGGTAGTGACATAGGTGACCTCGCCCTCTCTCGTCATTCCACGTTGTTCCCAAGGAAGGCATTCGTCGGTGGGGTTCTCAAACTCCTCCTCCCAGGGTCTCGCCAACAGGTAGGCTAAAGAGGCACCTGACGCCACCGCAGCAGAACTGGGTGTATCACGGCGTTGCTCTCGACGACGTAATGCAGCGTCACGTACCTGGCCCTCCATGGCCAGACGTTCGGTCTCAAAGTCCTTAAGCTGCTGCAGAGGTGCTCCACGCTCCAGCTTGTCTCGAGTCCTCCACGAATCGTGAGCCTTTGAGTAGCCCGTCCAGCGTACCTTCCATTCCACAATCTCCTTTCCTCGGGAGATGCGAACTCGTCGAGCCAGAATGCGATCCACATGGGCCTCGCGTTGTCCATCAACTATCACCGCCTCTGGGATTGCTGGCTGTCGGCGTGACGCGAACGCATCTGCCCCTCCCACGTATGGCTTCAGTCGATGTTGTGCGAACACATCATGTATACGCCAGCGTGGGGGGAGCTGCAGTCGATAAGCCACCGGAGCACCTCGGTCTGCCTCCGGAAGACCCGCCTGCATGTCACTGTAGAACCGCTCCGTCACCGCCAACGGCCCATGCCAGCGCTTGCTGAGCTTCCTGCAAAGGGACCTGTCCATGAGCTTCTCCGTGAGGTGCTTGGCCTCTACCCAGACGAGGTCCCCCACCGCATACTCCCGCTGCCCATGGCGCTGATCGAAGAGATCCCGCTGCCGCTGCTGTGCCAACTCCAGTCTACCCCGCGCGTCCCGCAGCTGCGACGAAAAACGAAACGCCCATTCATGTGCAGTCCCCACCCCTCCTTTGCGTCGCCCATCGGTAGATCATGGGCAGCTTCTAGAAACATGTCAAGCTGTGACATGGGTGACACACCATAGCACAACTCGAAGGGGGTGAAACCGGTTACGTGACTGCGCGAGTCGTTGATAGCAAACTCGACGTTGGTGGCGTACAGGTCCCAGTCCTCCGGATTATCATCGACGAAGGAGCGAAGCATATCCTCCACGACCCGGTTGGTGTGCTCCGCTTGACCATCAGATCGGGGGTTGTAAGGGGTGGCCATCGCCACCTTGACCCCCATCAACCGCATCAGCTCTTTCCAGAACGCGTCTTGGAAGCGTGGGTCCCGGTCGCTGACAATTTTCATAGGCGCGCCATGCTGCCTCCACACGGTGTCGAAGTAGATGTGAGCAATAGTGGCTGCCGAGCTGTCCCCGAAGTTAATGGAGACCACGTGGACCATCTTCGAGAGCTGGAAGTGTGAACGGGTCCTCTCCGTCGTCCGACGTAGTGGGGGACACTGAAGGTGAAGGAGGGAAGCCGCCAAATGGAATACCAGGTTGCTGAAGAGGTCCAGGAGGGTAGACCTACTTGTCAAAGCCCTGCTTCCACCACTGTCGCCTGTACGTGTCACCAATACCAAAGGGTATGGCCATATGCTGGTAGGTTACTAAAAATAGTCCACAGTGTTAAGGGGGCTGGAAGTGGATGTATGTTCAGCAGTCGAAAGCACACTTGCTGCCAGCAGTTGAGGTTGCTTGTAACACTATTCGAAGTGAAAACAGAGTTGAAGAAGTACTTTTTATGTTGTCAACGTAGTCCTTACTTCACTTCTGTCCATTTTCTAGAAAATTCGCCAGGGCTCCGCGACACAGTTTTCAAGTGCTAGGTGTGGATGGAGAGTGCATGGTATTAAAAGAATCCGAGGCGATTGTATCGTAGCATCTTCGAGAAATGAATTTTATACTACGTAGTATAGAATTAAAAGGGCCAGTTTAGTATATGCAGTTGCCATGAAAATATTTCTAGAAAATCTTACGATGCAATCGCCTCAATAGTTTTAATACCACGGCGTGGCCACACCATATTCATGGACCCCCAACCAATAAAAATAGGGGTTCGTGTTGCAACATTCGGCGCTATCAATTCCGACAGGTGGCATCTTCAGAGTTGACGATGATAATTAATTGGGTTAAGTATGGAAATTGTTATCAATATTTTCATATTCATGGGAAGGTGAAAGCTGGCACCCTACCCTTAAATAAGCAAATTTATATAAGTCATATCCGTCAGATATTATCATAAGCGCTTAAAGACCCTGGACATCGCGCTTATGTTAAGTCCAATATATGGGGTGATAAACGAAGCGGTTACACCAACGCTTATATTATGTCGCGAAGACGCGATGTCGTGTCATATAGACATACTATTTTCTTAGGATACCAATATATTGACTTAGGGAACTCGATTGATACGCGCCGACTTAACGTCGAATCACGCGCCCAACTCATATGCACTATTTCAGCCACCGGGGATACTACCCAAACCGACATTCTTCATAGTTTAACCCCGAAAGAGCTGTGGGACCGTGTTACTAGAAAAGAGACCGATCTTCGCAGCGCACCGTAAAGTGTGTTAACTGCCTCGTGCAAAGAAGGCGATCTCTTGTGAGTTCGATATCTAAATGGCCATCGAGGCCACCTATTCGATTGAACTGGATATCTCGCTGGGCACCAACTTTGGAACAACGCCGCTTTCTCCCCGTGGGGTTCTCAAGATACAACCTTTCCCCACTCGGGAGGTTTACAGGTGGCAGATCATGCTATGGTGCCGATTGATACAACAGCACGACCTTACAGTTCATATTCGGGGCGTGAGGACTGAACCAGTCTCACAGGTATGTAAGCAAACACTTACAGGTAATGTGATGCCATGATCACAGGGATAATATCGGATACGGATCTTTTTGAATTACTCTTTTGGTCAAGTTGCCTAACAGCCACAGAGGTGGCTGCAATGTACGACAAATTTAAACTCCACACCGAGAGCTTGCACAGCTCTCTACTTAAGGTAACTCGTCCTTACCATGCCACTTCATGTGTCCAGTCATTTGCGGACTGCAACAACCAATCAGCTGGGATCTGTCATCAATACTTAAATGTTTCTGACTGTCACCTCCCAAGTCTCTCATTTGAATACTCACAGATCTGCTGATGTGACTGTATAACTGAGGTCCTCCTCGATTCCCTCCAGTTATGTTCGACTGATCGAATCCTATTATTCAAATGTCACATTTGAGTCAGTCACTTCTGTCGGTCACCTCTGTCAACTCTGCCAGTCACCTCTGTCATTCGGTCATGCTGGTGACTGTCATCATTTCCGGTTGGTGACTGTCATCGTTTCTGTCACTCGTCACTCTGACACGTCTGTCTCTCGTACTGACTCGTGATGTACCCTAGTACAGTTCAAGCCGTATTCTAGCTGCGGAGCGCTTCGGTGGTGTCCTATCATACACCACTGAGGAGAGCCCAGTGGCGATTGGCCTGAGCGCTGACAAAGTACATAGACATGGGAGGGTGGAAATTGATACGCTGCTGCATATTGAAAGGGCGGTGGCCTTGAACGCCTCACGTGCTCTCTGAAAAGGGTACCTCATTTCATTTCATTTGATTCTCATACAATTTGCTGTCGGAACAAACATTGCCCCCCATTAGATGCCCATGTCACCTATCTGCGTCTCAATAAGTATTGAAAAATCACGTTGTTTCATTTGGAGATACCCTGTTAGACATAAACCACCCGTCTACTCTCCCCAAGCGCCCGATGTTCACGATTCTGAGTCCGTCTTGTTTGTCAAAACGTCTCAGAACAGAGCAGACACATACTGCCTATGCGCCACGGTGAACATTGAAAATATTAAAATGTCTGATTAAATGGACAGCGCCTCGCGGCGCTCTGAAATTCAGAGAACTGACGAACCTGACATAATCAGAATCGCGACAGGTCGCGACCGTCGAGCCCTTACATAGAGTGAACGGGTGTTTTATCTGTTAGACGCCATTTGATCAGCCCAAATGATCTCAATTTATTGTGCTGTTTTACTACTATCCTAACAGATTACGGTGATCTCTCAACATGGTGCTGATGCCTTCCCATAACATGCGGCGCCTCCTCCCAACCATGGAAGTGCATCGGCTGCATGCGGAGTAGGCGGTAAGCATAGCGCATCTGTACTGTTAGCATCGCTTGTTACCGGAAATCTGTTGCCGGCAAGCCCACCATCCCTCCTCAGATACTCCTTAGGACAAAGAGGGAAAATTCCATCATCTGTCACCAATCCCATCTAGTCCCTTGTGGGATTGCCGTGTGCGCACCTACTTCAGGCTTGTTCTGATCCATGGTTGTAAGTTTATACCCCAGTGCAGATATATGTATTTCCTCCAAATCATTTGACAAACACCTCTTAGATTTCATGGACTGTTTTCTTCAATTTTCCGATTGCATGGTAAATGCGACTTCCAGGGGGCTCTGGAGTCAAAGCGGGTAAATATTGTTGTCGATTGGTCTTCGATGAGCCCTCGAGGAAGCCTTGCCATTTATATGTCTGATTTAGTTTATCTTAAGTAGATGTTTTACACGCCAATTTCGTGACGTGACGATTCACGCCTGGTTTCACGCCAAGTCCATCAGTTGGAACTGGCGGAAGTTGTTTAAGGTAAATAGCCTACTCACACTAGGTCGACCAACGAATCCAGACCAGTGACGCACGGCTGGGAAAATATTCTACAGATGTGAAGGCTGCTGTCAAAGACCTCTTTTGGATTTCGCAATGATTAATAAGCGGCTTCTGGGATTCATACCACACCTCACAAAAGACACCGTCCTCACAAAAGACGTTATGGAGGGGGAAATGGAAACATGCAGCGACCAAAACTGATGAGCAGAGCGCAGCGCATCTCACATTTTTGCTGCAGGGCAAGCTCGAAATTTCAGTCAACATCCCAAATTCTATCACTTGCAGGAGCAATGCAACAGGAACAACGACACCGCTATACAAACTTCACCGATCACGGGTCAATTGCACGCCTCCCTGCTGTTTGATATTTTGCGATTCTTCTGTCGGAGGCATTCGAGGGATGTACGGGGCTCTTACCTGCAGTAGGCACCGCTTGTGGGCAAATGGTTAGGAGGGTCGATTGGATCACCCCTGACAGGCTGACGGATCCAGTCACTGAACGCGGCCGTCTCCTCGCTGCAGGCGCTACTGCAAAATGCCACGCATGTGTCACACTCAGTTGCAATGCACATGTCATACTCAGTTGCAATGCACGTGGCTCGCGTATGTCACACTCAGTTGCAATGCACGTGGCTCGCGTATGTCACGCTCAGTTGCAATGCACGTGGCTCGCGTATGTCAAGCTCAGTTGCAATGCACGTGGCTCGTATGTCACGCGCAGTTGCAATGCACGTGGCTCGCATATGTCACCCTCAGTTGCAATGCACGAGGCTCGCGTATGTCACGCTCAGTTGCAATGCACGTGGCTCGCGTATGTCACCCTCAGTTGCAATGCACGTGGCTCGCGTATGTCACCCTCAGTTGCAATGCACGTGGCTCGCGTATGCCACACTCAGTTGCAATGCACGTGGCTCGCGTATGTCCCACTCAGTTGTAATGCACGTGGCTCGCAGACAAACCCTTCACGAGCGACCCATCCCGGTCTTGACTTGGTTGGACAGGACCTTTGACCTTTGGACCTTTGGGAGATGCTTGAATGTGGATTTTGCCAAAATCGCTTTAAATCTAATCACAAACCCCTTTTGCACACGTGCCCAAAAAGTTTCTTTGAACACGTGGCACTACAGTCACTCGGTGCACCTTTCTGGGGCCGTCTTCCCATTCTGTCTCCGCAGAAGCACCTGCACAAATCGAAGCTCCCACAGTGCTTGTTGCTTGATACTATCGGCAGTCCTCACAAGATGCTGTAGGGGAAAATGGAGAGTTAGTTACAGAGTTGACATAACATAAGCAGTGATTATCCTCATTCCGAGCATCCAATTTCAACAGGGCAACACACAGTGAAGGAGTGGCAGACGGCGGCCGCTGTGTGGCGCAGTGGCAGAAGACATCGGCCCCCATGTGACCGTTGTTGGAATCGTTACCCACGCCAGGGTGCATACGTAATATATGACTTGTTGCCACGGGGGAGAGGGGTTTGACCACAAGGGATCTTCTTTGTGTACACGGTTTGGAGAAGGAAGCCCAGACGGTTCAACGGTTCTCCCCCCGAGGAACAGAAAATCGCACACCGCCAGCCTCACGCTGAATGATGAATATTGAATCAAGAGCCGTGCTCTTGACGGTCCGCGGAAAGCAAAAAGCGGAGGGCCCCCACCTCCAGGAGCGTTGCAAAGGCGTCCTGCTCCAAGCTCTCCCCTATGTAGGAGCCGTAGATGGAGCTCCAGAAAAACCTGACGCAGCACCCTTCGCAAGAACCTCACTGCGTGCCCTCGTGTGCCGTCAGCCGGCCGCGATCTGCGCGAGGCGCTTTGGTGCCTGACTGGAAGCACAGTGCATCCTGTCCGTCCTTTCTGAAGGCGCCTCTGAAGCACAGTGCATCCTGTCCGTCCTTTCTGAAGGCGCCTCTGAAGCACAGTGCATCCTGTCCGTCCGTTCTGCAAGCGCCTCTGAAGCACAGTGCATCCTGTCCGTCCTTTCTGAAGGCGCATCTGAAGCACAGTGCATCCTGTCCGTCCTTTCTGAAAGCGCCTCTGACGCACAGTGCATCCTGTCCGTCCTTTCTGAAAGCGCCTCTGAAGCACAGTGCATCCTGACCGTCCTTTCTGAAAGCGCCTCTGAAGCACAGGGAAGGCCACGGCAAAAACAGGCCGGGAGTGGGAGGTTGATGGCGAGGGCAACGAGAGGAAGCAGACGAGAGGAATGGCGGACTGGATGGAAAACTGAATTCTGCTGCATGCCTTTGTCCATAGTACTGGCTGAGCTGGCGGATCGCAGCGCACCGTGGAAGAGCACAGCCTAGCTCACGTCGCATCGAGCGGATCTCCTCCGCAGAGTACGAAGCCAGTTGCTCGGGCAGCGAATCCAGCTCAGTCTCGTTAACGACCACCGCAAACTTCTTCCAGGGAAGATATTCCTGTGCACACATCCAGTGGGCAGGTAGCCACCCACCGCCACACTCGTTTTCAACCTCACCCCAGCCTTGGATGTAGGGAAGGAAAACGGCCGCAGCGGAGGTTGGTCCAGATCACGGAAATGGAAGTGGAGGCTTGAAGTAATCGGTTTTATTAGAGTTCCCCTGATCATTGGAAGGTGGTCTGATCAAATCACAAGCACTTCCCTAAAGTGTGAACCTTCTGCACCCCTGGAAGCGGTTGCTCCCACCGTCGGATGACGCACTACAACCACTAACGCTCTCCATACTTCTCCGTCATGGCAACGGCTAATTGAGCTTGCCCCATGTCCGTGTCCAGGGAGGCGCAGCCCTACCCCACAATGGGCCGCATGGCTGTGAGTGTGAAGGATAGCAGTGCACTCACCTCCCATATCAGCGTTTGTCCGCCCCTTGGCTTTATAATGATGGGAATGCAGCCCGCAATTACGGCCTAGGAACATGCCCCCCACCCCATTTCACTAGGTCAGTGTCCGCAAGGAGTTTTGTGCACGGGGTCTGCATGAGGGGTGTGCATGAGAGGGGGTAAGGCCTGCAAGAGGGGCGCCAGGGCCAAGGCCGGCAAGATCACTGCGCGCCAGGGACGAGCAGCAGTGTCTGTGCTCACAAGGAACAGCGCGCCCGCAAATGCGCCATTCAGACACCCGCGAGGTTCCGGGCCAGAGCGGCAGCGGAGGACCTGCATCAATCTTGCGCCATAGCCGGCGAACTTGCCCTCGGCGCCCAAGCAGAAGATGGAGGAGGTCAAATTTTCTTGGTATTTAGATATCGCCCCGCGAAAAATCCGCACGTTCTCCTTCGTGAACAGCGCAGGCAGGTCCTTGCGCAGCGCCCGCTTATCCGATGGGAGCTCCGCGAATAACTCCCTTTCTCGCGAACCCTCCGTTTCTTCAAACATGATAGGCGGTTCGTAGAAGCGGGCGTACAGCTGGCGCCCGCGGCTCCCACCCTCCACGCGATGCTCAGAGCAGTTGTGCGGAGAAGAGCGAGCCCAAGGTATCGGGGATCGACAGTCTCGGGGCTGCACTGGTGATCGTTTTGTTGGGAGCTGGAAGCGCGATTCAGCATGTGTGTCCGACACAAGCAATCCTAGCCATCTATCTTCTATCTGCCTCGGGCAGCCGCAGGATTGGAAGCGCAATTCATTTTCTTCCGACATTCGACCGCGCTGCCAAAGGGCTTACTGCTTGCACTATTTGAAAAGAACAAATTCTATCTTAAGCTTGGCGTGCGTGAAAGTGTATCTCCGCGAGGGTATTCGTTGTCTGCAACAGTCAACAATGAGGATGGGTGCGGTAGGGAGGTCAGACTGCACATCCAATTTTCCCCATCAAGAGGGGGCTATGGGATGGTGAAAATAGAGAGTGAAGCCCCCTTGTCATCTGGATTCCTCTTGATTCACATATTTCTTTGTTTGAAGCTATTGGTAACATCCAAACGGCACTAACCCTTCATTTTTCATTCAGTACTTAGCTCCACCGGCACATTTTTTTGAAACCATTGGAATTCCACGGGCTCCACTTTAATCATGTTTTTTGACACTCAATCCCATCGCCCCGTCACATTCTGCACACTGCTCCTTTTATCTTCTGTTGCCCCTCCCCCCTTTGGAACCCCTCCAGGGTCCAATCATCAGAAGCAGCAGGGCATCGCTTCATCCACCGGGTCGTGGTGCTGATGTAGAGCTGTAACTATGCACCCAGGCGGCACACAGGCGTCTGAACCACATGCCGCCGTCCTCTTCCTCGGGAACTGAGCCGAGTCGCAGCCCTTCTCAGAGAGACCTCCGAGGCTGCTCAGTGCCAGCCTCACCCACCACTTGGCCAGGTCCATCCCTGACGTTTCAACTGCTTACCCGGCAGCCGGCAGCTACCAGCAGCTGCCGGCCTCGTTGCCGGGTGAACCCCACTCTGGTGGACTCCCCGGTCATGCCCGATCCGTGGCATGCTTCCGGAGAGCTTGCAGCACGCCCCAATAGAAGTTGAGCAAAGTCCCGCGCTCCCATGCAGAGGCCAAAAGCACCGAGCAGCATCTGATGGCAGTTTGCAATTGCACTAAAACGCTTGTGCCAGCAGAAGCATCGAAAACTTTACTTGCCGTCCGTCCCTCCTGAAGGCTCAGCACAATTTGCGCCTGTCGGTGAAACCACTACAACCCAGCCTCGAATTCAATAAAAAATTCTATAAATGAAGGAGGAACCCTTCGGGCGCAATCAAACTCGCGGGGGAAGACGCGGGCAATGGGGCGGCCCAATACCAGCCCCCGGTCATTGGTGGTGTTCGCGCATTTGTGCAAAGCTTTCGTAGTGTTTGGGGAACAGAGCCCATTAATGTCACCGGCGAAGAACACCTGTGTTTGTTTCTGGACGCCCCCATCCCAGCCTCCCACGCGGTCAGGCAACCACGAAGGTAGACATCGTACGGCGTATTTCGCGGCATCTGGCACTGCCTTCCACAGAAATCGGGCCACTCGAATCTTCTACCTCAAAACAACCCTTCGAAACAGATTCTACCGTTCCCTGGGGGAATCGTCAATGTGTGCAACCCCTGGGGGGCTTGCATGCTACCGTGAGCCCCTCTCGCCATCCCGGGAAGCCGAGATCGAATTGAGCTGCCCGCAGACCCTGCGTATCGCTACCTCTTTGGATGCTGCACCCATAGCTCTCTCATCACCTCCCCCTAGGGTCTAGTGGTTGTAACCCAAGGCTCTCTAATCTCGCCTGTTAGATACTGTAATCTGCGGCTCTCATCCTCCGGGGCTTAGTTGCTGTCATCCACAGCCAGACCCCCTTAATTCTTACATGCTGCAATCTGCACCTGTTTCATCCCCGCTAGGGTTTAGATGCCGTGATCAGCACCTCGTTCATCCCTGCTAGGGTTTAGATGCCGTGATCAGCACCTCATACATCCCCGCTAGGGTTTAGATGCCGTGATCAGCCACCTCTTACATCCCCGCTAGGGTTTACATGCCGTGATCAGCACCTCATACATCCCCGCTAGGGTTTAGATGCCGTGATCAGCCACCTCTTTCATCCCGCTAGGGGTTTAGATGCCGTGATCAGCACCTCATACATCCCCGCTGGGGTTTAGATGCCGTGATCAGCACCTCACATCCCCGCTAGGGTTTAGATGCCGTGATCAGCACCTCTTTCATCCCCGCTAGGGTTTAGATGCCGTGATCAGCACCTCGTACATCCCCACTAGGGCTTAGATGCTTTGTAGCGCTCGCATGCCTGATATGGTAAATATGCATTATCCTGCAGCTCTTCCATCCTTGCGAGGGTTCAGATGTAATCAGCACTCTAGCATCCCTCCTAGGGTTTACGTGCTGTAATCAGCAGCCCTAGCATCCTCGTTAGGGTCTCCATGTTGTAATCTGCAGCTTAATCATCCACCCTAGGGTATAGATGCTTTAGTGCACAGATCCGACGCACCCCTTGGGGCTGTAATGCATTCACTCACAGCCCACGCATTCCGTCCTTTAGTGTTTGAATACTACAATTCGCAGCCCGTCCATCCCGTCCTTTAGGGTTTGAATACAACAATTCGCAGTCCGTCCATACCATCCTTTAGGGTTTGAATACAATAACCCACCACTCCCGCAGCATCTGCTCAGGCTTAAATGCTTTCGCAGCTCTCAAATAAACCATATTTAGGATTTAAATGCGCAAATTCACAGTGGGGCAAGCCCTCCTATGGTTTGATATATGAATCCACAGCAACCGCATCCAACTATGCCTTCCCCCCGGTAGGTGCTGCCATCCATGGACCTTACATCCATCTTAGGATATAAATCCAGGAATCCACAGCTCCCACATCCCCCAGGAATTGCCAGGGAACCTGCAGAGATGCCAGCCTCGAAAGCCGGCCGCCATCAAGCCTCCGAGACTTCCGCGCGGGTCCGGCAGTGAAGGAGGCGTGCCTGCATCTCGTCTTCCGTTTCACGTGCACGTCTCCGCCATGCAGACAGCCCCCTCCTGTGTGACAGCCACCAACGTCTCAACCTGTAATTTGCCCCACTGAGAATGCTATCAGAGCATAACCCTGTAATTGCCCCACTGAGAATGCTAAAAGAGCATACGCCTGTGATTGCCCGCTGAGAATGCTATCATGGCATAACCCTGTAATTGCCCCACTGAGAATGCTATCATAGCATAAACCTGTGATTGCCCCACTGAGAATGCTATCATGGCATAACCCTGTGATTGCCCCACTGAGAATGCTATCATAAGTCACCCTGTAATTGCCCCACTGAGAATGCTATCATAGCATAGCCTGTAATTGCCCACTGGGAATGCTATCATAGCATAACCCTGTGATTGCCCCACTGAGAATGCTATCATAGCATAACCCTGTGATTGCCCCACTGAGAATGCTATCATAGCATAACCCTGTAATTGCCCCACTGAGAATGCTATCATAGCATAACCCTGTGATTGCCCCACTGAGAATGCTATCAAAGCATAACCCTGTGATTGCCCCACTGAAAATGCTATCATAGCATAACCCTGTGATTGTCCACTGAGAATGCTATCATAGCATAACCCTGTGATTGCCCCACTGAGAATGCTATTAGAGGCATAACCCTGTAATTGCCCCACTGAGAGTGCTATCATAGCATAACCCTGTGATTGCCCCACTGAGAATGCTATCAGAGCATGACCCTGTGATTGCCCCACTGAGAATGCTATCAGAATATAACCCTGTGATTGCCCCACTGAGAATGCTATCAGAGCATAACCCTGTGATTGCCCCACTGAGAATGCTATCATAGCATAACCTGTAATTGCCCCACTGAGAATGCTATCATAGCATAACCCTGTGATTTCCCCACTGAGAATGCTATCAGAACATAACCCTGTAATTGCCCCACTGAGAATGCTATCATGGCATAACCCTGTAATTGCCCCACTGACGATGCTACCATAGCATTCCTGCTAGGTACTCTAGGGGAGCCGCAACGTTTTACTTTCACACACCTCCGCTAAGCTCCCATTCCTTCCCTTTTGAGATGTTGTGAGGTTCCCTCCTACCCCTCCCTGCCTGCCCTCTGCGCTTTCAGTCCGCATGGTTCATCGAGCAGTGCGGGGAACACTCACTTGATAAAGTCTACCCCTCCCTGCCTGCCCTCTGCGCTTTCAGTCCGCATGGTTCATCGAGCAGTGCGGGGGACACTCACTTGATGAAGTCTACCCCTCCCTGCCTGCCCTCTGCCCTTTCAGTTCGCATCGTGCATCGAGGTAGTGCGGGGGACACTCCTTGATGAAGTCTACCCCTCCCTGCCAGCCCTCTGCGCTTTCAGTCCGCATGGTTCATCGAGCAGTGCGGGGGACACTCACTTGATGAAGTCTACCCCTCCCTGCCTGCCCTCTGCGCTTTCAGTCCGCATGGTTCATCGAGCAGTGCGGGGAACACTCACTTGATAAAGTCTACCCCTCCCTGCCGCCCTCTGCGCTTTCAGTCCGCATGGTTCATCGAGCAGTGCGGGGGACACTCACTTGATGAAGTCTACCCCTCCCTGCCTGCCCTCTGCCCTTTCAGTTCGCATCGTGCATCGAGCAGTGCGGGGAACACTCACTTGATGAAGTCTACCCCTCCCTGCCTGCCCTCTGCCCTTTCAGTCCGCATGGTGCATCGAGCAGTGCAGGGAACACTCACTTCATGAAGTCTACCCCTCCCTGCCTGCCCTCTGCGCTTTCAGTCCGCATGGTACATCGAGCAGTGCGGTGAACACACACTTCATGAAGTCTACCGCTCCCTGCCTGCCCTCTGCCCTTTCAGTCCGCATGGTTCATCGAGCAGTGCGGGGAACACTCACTTGATGAAGTCTATGTATTGTTTCTCCGGCAAGGACCCCACAGGAGGGCCT
This sequence comes from Cymbomonas tetramitiformis, assembly GCA_001247695.2. Lineage (NCBI taxonomy): Eukaryota > Viridiplantae > Chlorophyta > Pyramimonadophyceae > Pyramimonadales > Pyramimonadaceae > Cymbomonas > Cymbomonas tetramitiformis. The sequence goes on from LGRX02006790.1 coordinate 41,534, forward strand.
GGGCGCCCCCCGCCCCACACAAGGCCATAGCAGCTACAGGTTAGAGCTTTCAGGATATGGAAGGGCCAACTTGTACGCGGAACCCTCTCAAGCATGAAAACAGTGTCGAGTGCCGCAAGTAAAAGCCCACAACCCCCTCGCAGTGAGAACCCAGTATCCGGGGAGATGGACCGCACGGACGCAGGGGAAGCGGGCGCGGACGTAGGGCCGACCTCCGGCGAGATGCATTGAGAAGGGGACGCGGAGATCTTGCCCGTCGCGGAAAACACTGCGTGCCACTTCTCTATTGCTATTGCCCTTGAAGTCCACGAACACCGCACCCCACAGCTTCTTATCGAGTTCGCAGCACTTGAATCCGTAGTACCCATCGTAGCCATAGTCCGAGTTTGTGGGTGGCAGCAGAAAGTGGCTCATATTCTCCCCTAACAGCTCCGGCCAACGCTTACGCACGTATCCCAAGCCCGTGCCGACGAAACTCTGCGAGCCCATGCTCGGGATGTAGAACACATCTGCCTCCGCCGGGTTGGCCGTGCGGTGCTTTGTACACAGCATGCGGCTCGCTAACGCGAAGTTGGTGGGGTCCTTGTAATCACTGAAAATGCCCGTTTTTAGACGACTCTGCGCCATCCAGCAGCCGCCACATCGTCATCCCCAAAGCCACCACCCCGACTCCTGTAGGACAGTCCGGGTCCCCCATCGAAAACCCCCTTTCGTAGATACAGCCCTTGGATGGAATGGTGGTCTTTTAGTGTCGTGTAGACGCTAAGCCGTGAGCAGCTATATCAAACAAGACAATCCTTAGACACCCCATCAACGAAAGGAATCCTCCCTTGTTGCTATTGGCGATAAGCTCATCAACCCGCCATGTCATCGATGCCTCGTATCTTCCCCTGTTGCTATTGGCGATACGCTCACTACCCCTGCAACATCTTCAATGCCGCAGGTATCATCAAATCATGCTATTGGATATAAGCTCACTACCCCGCCATGTCATCAATGCCTCGTATCTTGCTATTGGCGATAAGCTCCTTACCCCACCATGTCA
>LGRX02006792.1:0-16747 GCA_001247695.2 Cymbomonas tetramitiformis
ACCATGAGATGGTAAGCCTTGCGACCCTTAGGCTGGACAGCATAGACACCCACGAACCATACGTGGACCAGGACCCCCACCCAGGGCAAGTAAAACTGAACACGCCCTTGAGCAAAGCCCACAGGGAAACCCTCCAAAGCGTCCTCCTCAGAACACATGACTATGCCAGGATTGCTAAGCTGAAAAGCATGACAGAGATAGCCGCCCAATGCAGGGAGGATGGCAACAAGCAGGTGGCACATGCCACCATAGACAGAGCAGGAGAGACAGTGCTGAGTATACTCAACAGAGCAAACAATTGCGCTCTGAAGGACGAGCAGCTACCAACGGTGATAACTGGGAGAACCCCCACCCATGGAGCAAAGTACCTGCTAATGAGCAAAAAGGACAGAAAGGAAAGAAATGCCGCGATACTCAAAATGCGGATGCACAAGAAAACCAAACGACAACTACGAAACCCACACACGGAACACGCAACTCTCCGGTACCTGAAGGAAGGAGAAACAAAAGGCCCGACAAACAGGGACAATGCTGACACAAAGGAATGGGTCTCGTGGCTCACCGAGGAGGCCAAAAAAGAAAGGTCGGCTGCACACAAGGTGGTCAAACAGCACTGGAAGCGAGCCAAACAAAGGCATAATGACAAAACAGTGAAAGAATACTGGAACAACCAGAAACGATACCACAAAAGCATTTATGCCAAGGCCCAAGAAACAGGCCATGCCCCCACGGCGAATATACAGGCCCTACAGGACAGGGAGGGCAACCTAGCTGTAGGCCACAAGAACATCGCAAACGCGCTAGTGGACCATATGGCCCACTCGGCACCATACAGGATGGAACACCGTAGTCTACCCGACCTAGCACCCCCACCATGGGAAGACCCAGCCCACAAGGAGCGACTCATAAAGGCACCAAGACCGGACCCCAAGGGACTGGACCTCACGATTAGTAGACAGGGCTATAGCAAGGCGGTACACACCCTAAACAACAACAAGGCACCAGGCCCCACCAGAACCCCCAACGAAATTCTCAAGTACATGCCAGAGGACTTCCACGATGCCTTGCATGCGCTCATGCTGGAGATGTGGAACAGCAAACACGTCCCCCTCACCTGGAAGAGAGGGACATTCTGCTTTCACCACAAGAAAGGGGATGTCACCCTACAGCAAAACTATAGGCCCATAGCCCTACTGGAAGGGGTATTCAAACTATACACCTCGCAAATAGCAAACATGCTCTCCACGTTCTGCGAAACACAGGGGATACTAGCTCAGGCACAGGAAGGCTCCAGAGAGAAAAGGAACACACTCAGGCAACTCACGAGAGTGACCAACGCAATAGAGGACGCAAATGTCTCCGGACGGGAACTGCATGGCCTGTATGTAGACTTTGAAAATGCATATGGCTCAGTGGACCACAACAAGCTACTACATACAATGCAATACCTTGGAATACCTGAAGAGCTTACACAAGTAGTGCGAGATGTCCTAGGCACACAAAGTCACGACACCATGTCAATGTACACCAGGGTAGGGGGGGAGACCTCTCATGAAATGGTCCAAGTGCAAAGAGGCCTCCTCCAAGGAGACAGCATGAGCCCCCTCCTCTTTATAATATACCAAGAACCTCTGTTAAGATGGCTGGAGGTGGGGGAGCATGGGTACCAACACAAACACGCAGCCGAGCAGGAAAGACTGGGCCCCCTCAGGACGGCAGCAGGGGCGTTCGTCGACGACCTGCTCATACTATGCCCCACGATTTTCCATATGCGAGCCCAGCTACACAAGCTAGAGGCGTTCTCACGATGGAGTGAACTCAAAGTTAACCTTACCAAGTCAGCCATAACCGGCATAAAAAATGGGGTCTCCATACCTGAACAACTCCATAAGGACCTCAAGACGGTTGGGGTGGATGATAAGCTGAGCCACTTCAAAATACTCAAACCAGACGACACATACAAGTACCTAGGAGTACTACTGGCATTCACAGGCAGATGGGACAAGGAAAAGGAAGCTGCCAGGGAGGAAATGAACCATAGGATACAAGCACTGCTACGCTCGCCGCTGACGCCAGACCAAAAAGAGTACTCCCTCCACTCTGCAATACTGGGAAAGTTCAGGTATGGACTGCACCTGGGCCTCTACACCGCGGGTGAAATAGACGACTTCGACAAAGTAATAGGTGGGGCCACAAAAAACATACAAGGCCTGCCCCGTAACGGAACACCGAACATTTTCACCACACAGGAAAAGGAAAGGTTCGGATTGGGCATGGTGCCACTCCAGGCAGTCTACGCCCAAGCGATTTGGAGCGGACTGCTGGAAGCCATGCACAGTGAGGAAGACAGAGGAGCTGTACGAGGCCCAGCGTGGAGGCAAATAAACCTAAAGTCAAGACTCAGAATGTCCCACGTCAGCAGGTCCACCAGAGGACTTATAGAATACCACTGCACCACACGCAGGAATTGCACAGACCTTGACAAACTCTGGGGGGGACACCAGACAAAACACAACACACTAAGAAAACTCAATGCCCTACTCAGATACAACATTACACCCCAAGGAACAGAAGGAATGCTCAAACAACTTCAGACCCCAGTACCGAAGATAATGGAGCAGCTGAAAGGAGCGACCAGAAGGAAGTCTGACAAAGAGATGGAAGGAACCACGAGAAAAACAAAAGCTGGCAAAATGGTGGATGGGGACCTGCCGGCGCCTCCGGACTGGCAAGCGATGTGCACAGACCAAACCGCCAAACTCACGGTACCCAAGGACACGCCGACTGCTATAAATTTCACGACGTGTCTCAAACTATTCACGCATTTCCCAGACCTAGCCCTCCTCACCACCAGAGATGGCCAAAACGCGATTAGTCAGGCGAACGTCAGGGAACAATGCACAGATGCAACCCTCAGCGCAGACCGTAGTGCCATAGCAAAAGGCCTGGCACACCTATACCCATACCTTTGCGAAGCTCAGCCGAGGAACATAGCGAAGCCAGGGGACTTCTATGACAGCCCCACAAACCGACGACTGAAGCAACAATACAGGAGCATGCCCAGTGAGGGGCCGTTGGACCCCCACACGAAGCGAACCAACCTCCCTCGCCTCAACCCGGAACAGCTACGGGCTAAAATGACGGAATGGGAGGCGAAGCTAGTCCCCAGAGAAGAGATTCATAGGCAGCTCTCCCTGCACCCACTTACGAGAATTAACGAGACAGAAACCATTGGCCAAACGTGGGGGGAAGAACGGGAGGTCTCACAAGACCCCCACACAGTCCTACAAACTAAGTGGATAGATGAGGTAGACCCCATGGCGGAAAAAATGGAGGCAGATACCTTTGAGAGGGGCCAAACGGTAGACAAGCCGAAAGAAATTGTGGCAATGAGGACCCTACTCATTGACCCAACGGACCCCCACTCCCAAGTGACACAGTACAGAACCCAGTGGAAGCACCCAACAGGGGAGGACTCATACTCGTGGAGTACAAAAGAAACCATAACCGACTTCTTGAAACTTGCAAAGCGAAGAGGCCAAAGTGCGACCACCTTCCCAACCCTCACAAGAAGGCTACGAGCCAGGGGCACCCAGGTGACCCACCCCAGAGGTCTCAAGGAGGTACTAGCCGGAAGGCCTCACCTGGGACAGGCCTGGCCCACATTACATGCGGGAAACCTCACCTTGGACCCGACTGAAACCAACCCGGAGCAGGACATTGCGAACAACAGAGAACACCACTGCCAACTGCGGATGGAAGGGGACCTCGCCCATAGCTACCACAGAAACGGGAAGTACATAGGCACCCTAACGAAAGAGAAGCTTCTCAGGCTACATGAAAGGTACACCCAAGCAGTGGGCACCACACACCACCAAACCCCGCACCAACGCACGCTACGCACTGAGATGTGGGAGGACCATAACATACAAGTCTCCACATTTGAGGAAGAAGTAGGGCACCTACTTATTAGGTACTCAAGCAAAGAAGAAAAGGAGGAAAGGAAAAAGAACCTACAAAACCACTGGACATTTCCCGGCCAGATGCAAAGGGCACTACAACAGGCATTCGGGCTCAACACTGAACTATTCGCCTCACCCCTCAATGTTCACCACAACACCACGACCTACTACGCAAAGTACGGCAGAGACAAGGTGTTCGGGGCCAGAGGCTCAGCCTGGACTGCAAACTGGATGAAACTGGGAGCTTACCAGTTCAACCCAGAATACACGCCACAGGACCTCAAGAAGGCACTGGACTTTGCCATTGCAGCCACCACCACACAGGACCCGGTATTCGGGGTCGGAATATACCCGACGTATGAAAAAACCCCCTATAGGAAACTATACAACGCACACGCAGGGCACCTAGTGCACGAACCGTTTGAAATACCGCAAGGCAAATTCACATTCCTGCCCCCTGACCACTGGATGGGTGCCACACACCAGCAAGCGAAACAGTGCAACTGGAACCTCAGGGTACTGATTGTTGCCAACAAAGCGGGATGGCAGGCCCACTGTGGAGACCCAGATACTGCTGCGGATTGCATAAGAAAAGCACTCACAACTTGCCCGCAGAGCAAGGTCCGCACAACCACAGCCGTCAAACAGCCGGCAAGGGGGGCGAACCAGCATGACAAGCACGAACCAAACCAAGAAGGATACACCCTCGGTACCGACTGTACCGTGGACACAAGACCATGGCAGAGATATGAACTCCCGGAGATTAAAACAAAGGACATGACGGATGCAATGGGAAGAATGTGCAACACAGGGCCGCACATAAGGAACGACCTCTGCCCCCAGTGCTCCAACGCACAGACGGAAATTGAAACCTGGTGGGAGGACAGCCACCTCCATGCAGAAGACGGACCGGCCAAATGGGAACTCCTCCCCGGTAGCAGGGGAGGAAAATGGGACATACACCCCCCCACAGTGCAACAGGTGATAGAAGCGAACACCTCACACACCAGGCTCAGAAGGCAGACTGAAGCCCAAACGCTATGGGACAAAGTGGCGAGGTCGAAAATTGTCAGATACCCCGCCGACTTCTGGCCTGAGCACGAGCCAGGGGTCCAAGGGAGAAGATGGGAACTAACGAGAGACCGAACAGAGGACCCTAGGAACCTACCCCCGAGTGACACACCAGCCCAACTGATATACCCTCCCCCCCAAAGAGCACACACAGCGACCTCGTACCTATACACAGACGGCAGCAAGAGGGAGGTTGAAACTGAGGAAGGAGGCAAAGAATGGGCCTCAGGAGCTGCGGTATGGGACCCCAGGTCCGGAGAAGGGGAGGCCCACATGATTAGATGGGAAGGTGAGGACCAAGAGGTGAACAGAGCCGAGCTTCTAGCCATACAAAAGCAGTTACACTCCCGCCGCCACAAAGCGGAGAAGGACTCACCATTTGCACGGACAGTGCAAACTCCATTGGACAACTGGAGAACATGAGAACAAAACCCCACAGCATGGAACACCACCGGCAAAGAGACCTCCTATATGCCATACTGGTCAACATTGAAGCATTGGTAGCAGCGGGGCACACGGTTTCCTTACTGAAAGTCAAGGCACATACAGGAATTGTGGGAAACGAAAAAGCTGACGAGGCAGCCAAACAGGCCTGCACTACAGGGACCCTCACGGAGGCATGGGACAATGACGAAACAATACAAGTCAAACCCATGGTACCAGATGAAGACTCGGGCAGCAGAGAATTACAGGGAAAGCTCGCCGTCCAGAAATACGTGACCACACTACTCCGTGCACAGCAAGCCCGAGGAAACAGCAGGCTTGCGGCAAAAACTACCGAGCTTCAAGGAGAACCCACAACCTGGACCCACCAACCGAAAACAAAGCACATTTTCAGATGGGAAGCACACCATGACCAAGCGCAGCAAAATGAAGAGGAGCAAGCAATAATGCGGGACCCAAAGCCCAACCAGCAGCAGCAAGCCGACCAGACCAGAGATGAAGAAGACAGGCAAATAAAAGCCATGATGGACCAAGAGGAGGACGAAGAGATGCTCCTTATAAGAGATATGCACGAGCAACAAGGCCGGGTGGAGACAGAAGGCACAACAAGCCCCACCCGGGGAAGCGACCCCGAACCGGCAGAGGCGCCACCCCAACCCCGTAAGGGGGAGGAAATATTTGAGGAACTCAACGAACTCGTGGAGAAACTTGAGGTGACCCAAAAGCAGCACAATGATGAGGAAACCTTTGAGATGCTCAATGAACTCATTGAACAGCAGGAAGCACCTAAAGGGGAGCCGGCAAATGAAAAACAAGCTCACCATGACCGGGTCACGGAGGAGTCCAGAGTCCATGCGATGATGCAGGACCCGATGCCTAGAACAAGATGGAAGCAACGACAGCACGACATGACATACAACAGAACGAAAAATAGGAACGCCCCCCCGGTCCAAGAGAACAAGGCCACTGACAACTGGTTGAACGAAACAATGGGACACCTCAAGGGAGACAAGCCACTACACAAAACAGCGAACGGCTTCTGGAAACGGGCCACCTTTGCAGTGCGGAAAACAATACTCAAATGCAGACTGAGAATACTGCCAGCACAGGATTATGAGACGGCGAAAAACTCAACTGGAGGAGACGGAAAGTGCACCCTGGAAGGATGTCGGCACAAAGGGGTGGATTACGCAAAGGGCTTCCTCATGAGGGTGGGGCACGCCCTAGGTGGATGCGACAACCCACAAATGCGGGGGATGTTCTCGGACAGGGCGGACGCCCACGCAGACGAACTTAAACACATACTTGACCACCATAGGAAAGGAGGATGCAAAGTCCTTGCCTACACCGGAAAAAAGAGGGACCCAGGTGTTAAGCCAAGAGTACTTCCAAACTACATACTCACCAGAGGGCAGTGCAGACACGACGGAAAGAACAACCCAGGCAGGAATGATGGACCCGACACAATACCGAGCTTTGTAGACATAGTCATGATAGAGGGCCTGGAGGACCTAGAAGACGGATGGGAATGCACACAACAGGAAGCACCAGCAAGAGTCAAAAACCTACACCTCATTGAGGTGGCCCACACCGACGACGAAAATGGGGACCCAAGCTCTTGGAAAAATACACGAAATATGGACCATTACTACAATTGCTACGCAGACATGGATTCCGTGCCAAACTCCATATATTTGCAGTGGGCAGAACAGGCACGGTATACAAGCACAACCGAGACATACTCGAGCAGCTCGGACTCGACAGGAAAGAAGCCGTACAGGCACTGCAGAGGATACATGACCTGACGGTGAACTACGCACACAGCACCTACCAGCTATACAGAAGGCTCAGACAGGAGAAACAGGAGAAGGAGAAAGATGAAAACCACCCAGTGTAAATTGTCCCATTAAGGCCGCCACTTGTGGCGGTCCGGCCCAGAGTAGGGCCGGGGAAATTAATTTACTCATACGCCCAAAGGGCGTGGTTTTTTCTTTTTCTTTTTTCTTTTCTGTCGAAGTGCTCCCGTTGAAGTGTGCGCACCGAGGCTAGGAACGCAGCACCTGCTGAATTGGCAGCCGGCTGAGCCGCCGGCGGTGTGGCTGGAGTGTTGGCGTGTCTCGCAGCCGCTGAATCAAAAATCGTGGCTAGTGCGCGTCGGCGATTCGCCATGCTAGCGGTGGCTCGAGTGGAAGCAACCATTGTGAGAAGGACTGAAGGGGCGGAGTGAGGCAATGGAACGTGAGATGTGCGGCAGTTCCGGGCGGCCAAGAAACGCGTGGGTCGCCGATACGGCAGCCGTGAGAGATCAAGTAATCCCGGGAAGCCGTGTGGTAGCGGCGGCCGATACGCAACGGTGTGGGATCCAACCAGAAAACGTAAACCAGTCCAACGTTAAGCCCCGTAAGAAAATCGTGCTCCAACCGGTGCGGCGTGCCGTAAATCAACCCATAAAACTTAGGCCATACCCGTGACTGCCGGCGCTCTCACGCGCGGAGCGCCTCACTCCATCCCAGGCGTCCGAGCTTAGCCACTCATGGTGGCAATCTCGCAGTGGCTAAATAAAGCGCAAGTGGGGCCAAACCTGGTAGATATATGGTTCGGCGGTAATATATATCTAACTGGTGAGATAAACCCTGAGTTAAGGGTTACGGAATCAGAACGGTAAAAGTCTCAGATTGATAAAAGAGATACACATAAATACTAACGGGTGTTTCCCGTCTACTGGTGACGGTCACCCAGCCTACTATAGGAAGTGACAAGTGACAGATTTGACTGTCGGTGTGTCACATCCAGCACATGACCCACATCCTGTGTTTGTGCGTTAGTAAGGGACGCCGCAAGCTTATTAAAATCTTGTGCCGAGTATAACAACAAACATGTGCTATCATTTCCATCTCTACCCGCTCGTCCGATCTCTTGAACGTACCCATCAAGTGAATGCGCCATTGAGTGATGCACAATCCACCGCACATCCGCTTTATCAATTCCCATCCCGAAAGCCGTTGTCGCCACCACTACCTTGGTCGCCCCTTGCATCCACCTCATGTACACTTCGGACCGCTCGAAATCTTGCAGATCCCCATGAAAATATCCAGCTAGAATTTGTTGTGTCATGAGCCAAGTTGCTAATTTCTCACATTGCTCCTTTGTGTTACAGTACACTATACCCGATGTTCCCGTCCCATCTCTTTCATTTCGTTCGATGATGAAACTACGAACTTGTGCCCACGATTCCGATACCGCTGCCTCGCCCTCGCTCACGATGACCATCCCTTCTTTCTTTTCAATGATTGAAATATTCAAGTTCGTTCTCCGACTAGAGCCCATGAACTTGTCAACCTGGTCTAGTCTCAACGTTTTAATGATATCTTTTGTCGTCTTTTTTGAGGCCGTGCCGGTGAACGCACTGAAAGGAACACCTCCATATGTATCTCGAAGCTCTCCCAGGCGGCCATACTCTGGGCGAAAATCATGCCCCCATTGACTGATACAATGAGCCTCATCAATAACAAATCTAGCCAAGTGGCCCGACCCATGTAGAGCACTTAATACCGCCCGCAACTCCGTGTCCGTCATCAATGACTCCGGTGTGACATACAAAATTCTAATCGTTTGCTCCTTCAAAGCATGTAAAATCGCTCTCTTCTCATTACTCGAGCAACCGCCCGTGAACATAACGGTTGGCACTTCCTTTTCTATTAAACTACGCACTTGATCCTCCATCAGGGCTAGTAACGGCTGAACAACTATTGTCACCCCTCGTGATAAAATCGCAGGCAACTGGTAGCGACCACATCCCCGTTGGCCATCCGGTGATCCGGCGGTTTCTCAAATTGAACGAACATGTTAACATATATAATCTATGTTAATAGCGTATAAGGGGTTTAGACGTATGGGGAATCGATCTATGATGTCAGTTTGACGAGATTTGGATGCTATTCGCATCAAAATGAGAAAAAACCAATTTTCAGAAAGTGCAGACAGAATACCCATGTGCCGGGTTCCGACACACGTCACTATCATATGCCATACAAGTATGTTCCGAGGGGTTTAAACGTATGGGGAATCGATCTATGATGTCGGTTGGACGAGATTTGGATGTCATTTGCATAAAAATGAGCAAAAATCAGTTTTCAGAAAGTGCAGACAGAATACCCATGTGTCGGGATCCAACACACGACACCATCATATGCCATATAAGTATGTTCCTAGTGGTTTAGTAGTATGAAAAATCGATCTATGATGTCAATTGGACGAGATTTGGATGCTATTCGCATGAAAATGAGCAAAAACCAATTTTCAGAAAGTGCAGACAGAATACCCATGTGTCGGGATCCATCACACGACACTATCATATGCCATATCAGTATGTTCCTAGGGGCTTAGACGTATGGGGAATCGATCTATGATGTCGGTTAGACGAGATTTGGATGTTTTTTGCAATTAAAATGAGCAAAAACCAATTTTCAGAAAGTGCAGCCATGATACCAATACGATGGGATACGACACGCATGGCACTATCATATGCCATATCGGTACATACTGTATAAATAACCTCAAGTGATACCAAAGTGATGGGATTTGGTCATGCGTATCTATCAATATAGTCATCCTATTAACACGCACCCTTCAACTTTAAATTATGCCAATGCTAGCTTCGATCGCTTCTTCGTCAACCAAATCCAGAGTGTAAGTTTTGCCCTCTGTGGTCTTCCTCTTATTCGCACTTCTGCGGGTTGCGGACTCTAGGGTCATCGCAAATCCCCAATGCCGGATGATGTCCACTGAGCACACCACGAATGGAAAGCCAATCCATTCAGTAACCTTCCCCTTCTTCTTGGACCATTCGATGTCCAAAAGGCTCCATGCTCCACCTCGGATAGGCTGATACCAAAAACCGATCAGGACCTTGTCTCCCACGGCGAAATGATGCCATGGCCCACTCATGGTGTCATCGCACACCGCAGTGTTGATGAAGCCCCCCGCACCATCCGGCACCAAGCCACGATGATATGTATCCGCTTGAATCTCAAAGGGAGGCTCACTTGCTCGGATGATGAAGAACAAGTCATCGCCCACACCAATAACAGACAGGTTGTCCCCTGCCCGCACATGCATGTAGCCCTCATCCACTAAGACATCCTGTCGAAGGCGCTCCAATAGTCGGGTGTGGCGGGCGCCTGCCTCAGTCAACGTTGAGATCTCATGCTCTTCCCATGGCCCACAAGTGTCCATGTGCAAGCAGTCCTCATACTCTTGCCGCTTACACGAAGAGCACCCGCATGCAAACCTCCGCTTCAACACCTTGCCCGGTTGGCCACTCGGCCGGATCGCATGCAACCTCAAGGTGCCCTCGACTGCATTGCCCGCCAGAACCACATTGGTGGCCTCGATATGGTGTGGAGTTAAGCAAAAGAAGAAGCGCTCGTTCACGACCCGTTTCGCATCATTCACCACTGACCCAGTCGCCACGGGGCGCTTGAACTTCGCCTCTCCAAAGGCCACAGCACTAGCGGCATCGAAAATCCGCATCCCACCAAGCCTTCCGCCTTTCCACTTCAGGAACTCACGACGAATCCACTCACGACGAATCCACTTCTGAAAAGTGCTGTGAGCTCATGGTCCCATGCCAATGTTGAATGTGTGCAGCCGGTTACACATAGCAAGACCCCCTCTCAGCACTGCAAGCGGCAGGAACCTGCAGCACCGCATGCTGCGCTCGCCTCCCATGTGACATGCGCCCCGTACCCCCTACCCTAAATGGCCGCCACAGGAGCGTCCGATATGAGAATCCACTTCTGAAAAGTGTTGTGAGCTCATGGTCCCATGCCGATGTTGAATGTGTGCAGCCGGTCACACATATCGAGACTCTCGCTCAACACATAAGGGCATCAAGGGACTGGCACTCATTTAGGGTTTATGCATTTTTCAAGGTAGGGAAGCAGCATCACCTTAGCTGGAGCTATCAACGGGTGCTTCAGCACGCCCTCGAGCAAGTTCCCCATCTTGGTTGGAGAGTTCTTCCCTTTCTTGGCTATGTCCATTGCGAGAGCTCTGACTTGTTCACGTGCTGTGCGCTCTGGTACATCTGGTACATCCTGACCGGTGATCTTCATAGGCTTGGTACGTGTGGACCTCCTACTATTTGAAACACTTTCATACGAAAGAGTTCGCACAGTATTGGAGCTGGCCATACATGCTTCCAACTCCACTTCATCTTCGTGGGCACGTTTCCTTCTATCTCTAAGGGCTTGTTGATTATCCCGCCGGATTACTAACGCGTGCTCAGCTCGTTCATCCCCCGCCGCTGCTCTTTCTAATCGTCCTTTTGCATGCTTCCAGGTAGCAGTGCTACCAAGTGACTCGTGGGTGGCATTGTTCGGAGTGGCACCAGTGCTCGGAGTGGGTGCGATTGCAGGGCTTGGCGGCTCAGTGATGTGTGGTGTGAGTGTGGTCGCCATTGGTGCCGCCATTTCGGAAGGCCGTTCACACACAGCTTTCCGTTTTTTGGCTTCACGCTGTTTTTGTTTTCGAAGCCGCTCTTTCTCCCGCCTTGTGGCAAGATGATTTGCGATCTCACTATCTTCGCAAATAGCGATAGCACTGCTGTGTGGTGGCGATGCCGTCTCCGAGACTGTGGCGAGATTGCGAGTCACCTCACTATCGTTGCGAATAGCAAGAGCACTGTTGTGCTCCTGCGATTCCATCCCCAACCAATCACGCAGACCCTTCCAGCCGATACCACCATATCCACGTGGCGGAGCCATGTGCGGACACCCGGGAATGTTGTTTGGACGGGCACCAGATGCGCTCCACCGCAGCCAATCTGCTTGAGTCCGCAACCCAAGAGCCCTGACTATGGCTCTAGCATCCTCAAAAGGGAGGGCGTCTTCAAAGTACTTGCGAGCCATAAACTCAAGGCTTGAGATGCCCAAATATAGGCAGTGTCGTATCCTAGAAGCAGTCTTGGTTCCTGCGACAACACGTTGCACAGTTAATGGACACTAGAACAACGTATGCAAGGATATGGGCAAGTATTCCAACGACACAAGTATACATTACATTAGCAATTATAATATCAGATCGCACCTCAAATAGCGTGTTTCTTTCGCCAATGATAGCAGCGGAATCGTGGATAGTCGACGTTCCTGCCAAGACAGCAACAAAACCATTATTTGATGCGAGCTGGTAGCGGGTCTAATGCAGTGAATAATATAAACGAAGTATCTGAAAAAAAGATTAAACGGAATCTGGATGCAAAGATACCGCAAACCGCACACGAATGTGTGGCACAGTGCGTGAAGACTACCTCTGAAAGTTACAAGCAACCGCACTGTGAGACTCACCTTGAACAAGAGGACAAGGAACCCATAAAGTGCGCCATTGATCGCGGGATTTACCTAGTCAAACTTCTGGTAGTGTCAAAATTTTCATCGACTCTCCTGGTGCTCCTATGCGGGCAAGTGAGGGCTATTCTCTCATGTCCTTGCCATGTCCTATGTGCCTGCGAACTCGGTTTCCCCGTCCGCTAAGGGGAAGACCACTATAAGGCAGGTGGGACAAGGTGGGACAGGATGGGACAAGCAAAAAAACAGTCTATTTTGCGCCCGAAAATACTATTTTTCACCATCTTGGCCCATCTGAAGCCACCGACATAGTTTTTTGAGCCAGTTTAATATTTGGAAACGGTCTGTGTCGTCATTCGCACCGGAAAATGTGTCATCCGTCGAATCCGCGTAGTACACCGTAGTATGGCTGGATGGCCAACGGGGATGTGGTCTAGCACAAACTTTTCCCAGATCCAGTGGCTAGCACCGCTAAAAGGTCATGCTGTGCTAAGGCAGATGTACAGATCTCCTTTTGTGGCGGTCGGAACTCTGAATGCCCGAACATGTCTGTATTCACGAATCCCATTAACTCTGTTTGTAATGTCGCATCCTCCATACCGTAGTACCTGAGACAAACACATAACCACACAGTCTCACTCACATGCTGCCATTTGCCTATCTCCCTATCAAAGACACACTGTGGATACCCGACATCAAAATATGATTATTGATCACCTGAATGCTTACTATCAAATGTCACCATCCACCATCATAACACTATCATCTCCATCATCGACGCCATGATCATCGTCCTCACTCTCAGGATCCATATCGGGAAGTGACGTCGCCAACATCTGCAAAGCGTTTTCTCGTAGACGGTCTAGTCCAGTCCTCAAGCGTACCCCATCGCCATCATGCGTTGCTTCAGCTGTGCTATCATCTCTGCATCCAATCCGGCCAAATCTGCCACGGTTCGTAGACCCAACTTCAAAAGCGTTTCCTCGGATCGCGGGCCCACACCGGGCATTTCAACAACTGGTGTGTCCCCCTCGACCCCAGCGGAACCATCTGATCGAGAAGTTGGCGTAGGTGTCAGCACAGATGCAAAGTTGGACCCACCAGGGAAAGACAATTTGGAAGTCTTCACGGACCAACTGTCTACCGTTGCATCCCCGACATCTGGATGGATCATCCTCGCCACAAGCTCGCTCACACTGGCATCCACGACTCAGGCGCCACCCCTACCCCCACGCACCAAAATGCCCGCCACGGGCGGCTCGGTTGTCCAAATCTACTTTTGAAAAATGCTCCTAACTCCCCATGCAGCCCCCCACACATTCATATTGTCTATTGCCAGATTGGTGGGTTTACCCACCGTAACACGCTGTTACGGTGGGTAAACCAACCCTACGCTTTTGGCGCGTAACGGGGTCGTTACGCGGTTCCGCAAGAAATGTGACATTATAGTGACCAACTAGACACCTAAAACCAATACTAAAAGTACTCGGGGGTCAATAGACTTGGCGGCAGACGCTGTTAAACATGCCTCCTATTGCGCTCAACTTGAGAAAACGTGAGGAAATAATAGGAGGGTGTGAGTTATGCATTCCCGCTGGTGCGTGTGGGCGGGAATGGGCTGTCCAAGAGTTTGGCGGGCAATGCCTCAACCCCCTTGACTATAGCTTGAAGGCTCAACTGACCGCATGTGACCCGGACAAAGCACCTGGCAATCGATTCGAAACGACGTTCGAATATGACGCAGACAAGCACGCGAAGTCCCTCGTCTTCATCACCGCGTATTTGCACTTGGGTGAATACATGACAATACACACGCTTAACACACAATGAATTGCCTTGTTGAGATGAAAAACGTTTGTTCTATGAATGTATTTTGATGTATAAACTGTTGCAGCTGCTTGAGCAGTACCCATTGACGTGAACTTATTCCCCCCACGAAACCCTATGAAAATAACGGATTTTAGCCAATGTTAGGGGTTAATGAATCCCGACACCCCCATGGTAACGTAGCATGCCTACGATATGCACATGCCTCCCCAAGTGATGTACATAAAAACTTAACATTGTCAACTATCACATATGAAGTGCCAACCCTAAGATCGCATACTAGCGCCTCCCTCCGCACGGCACGGATCTACCAATATTTGTGACACGTGTAACCCCACCGTAAGCAAATTTCCCAACCCACCATAATATTTGGCAACTTCGTGCGCCTCTTACACATCGAAAACACCTTAGAATGTTGCAACGTACGTTTTCCATGTTCGAAGGGACTCTTAATGAGTGCCATGAAACATAGGTTTGGGACCATATACGCCGTTACATAGGAACTTTGGGTTGTTTAAAATCGTCATTACGGTGGATTAACCCACCGTACCCATTTGGCAATAGATAATATGCACAGATCTACTTGTCTCCGACTCAGTATCAGATCCTGTTGTGTTCAAACCCTGTTCACTTCCCCGACAATTTGCATCTAGGCGCTGCTGGCGCCACCCCTACCCCCACGCACCAAAATGCCCGCCACGGGCGGCTCGGTTGTCCAAATCTACTTTTGAAAAATGCTCCTAACTCCCCATGCAGCCCCCCACACATTCAGATGCACAGCTCCACCTGTCTTCGACCCTGTATCAGATCACTTCCCCGACAATTTGCATCTAGGCGCTGCTGGCGCCACCCCTACCCCCACGCACCAAAATGCCCGCCACGGGCGGCTCGGTTGCCCAAATCTACTTTTGAAAAATGCTCCTAACTCCCCATGCAGCCCTTCACACATTCAGATGCACAGCTCCACCTGTCTCCGACCCTGTATCAGATCCTGTTGTTCTCAAACCCTGTTCACTTCCCCGACAATTTGCATCTAGGCGCTGCTGGCGCCACCCCTAACCCCACGCACCAAAATGCCCGCCACGGGCGGCTCGGTTGTCCAAATCTACTTTTGAAAAATGCTCCTAACTCCCCATGCAGCCCCCCACACATTCATATGCACAGCTCCACCTGTCTTCGACCCTGTATCAGATCAGTTCCCCGACAATTTGCATCTAGGCGCTGCTGGCGCCACCCCTACCCCCACGCACCAAAATGCCCGCCACGGGCGGCTCGGTTGTCCAAATCTACTTTTGAAAAATGCTCCTAACTCCCCATGGAGCCCTTCACACATTCAGATGCACAGCTCCACCTGTCTCCGACCCTGTATCAGATCCTGTTGTGTTCAAACCCTGTTCACTTCCCCGACAATTTGCATCCAGGCGCTGCTGGCGCCACCCCTACCCCCACGCACCAAAATGCCCGCCACGGGCGGCTCGGTTGCCCAAATCTACTTTTGAAAAATGCTCCTAACTCCCCATGGAGCCCTTCACACATTCAAATGCACAGCTCCACCTGTCTCCGACCCTGTATCAGATCAGTTCCCCGACAATTGTATGTAGGCGTGGCTGACGCCACCCCTACCCCCACGCACCAAAATGCCCGCCACGGGCGGCTCGGTTGTCCAAATCTACTTTTGAAAAATGCTCCTAACTCCCCATGCAGCCCTTCACACATTCAGATGCACAGCTCCACCTGTCTCCGACCCTGTATCAGATCCTGATGTGCTCAAACCCTGTTCACTTCCCCGACAATTTGCATCTAGGCGCTGCTGGCGCCACCCCTACTCCCACGCACCAAAATGCCCGCCACGGGCGGCTCGGTTGCCCAAATCTACTTTTGAAAAATGCTCCTAACTCCCCATGCAGCCCTTCACACATTCAGATGCACAGCTCCACCTGTCTCTGACCCTGTATCAGATCAGTTCCCCGACAATTTGCATCTAGGCGCTGCTGGCGCCACTCCTACCCCCACGCACCAAAATGCCCGCCACGGGCGGCTCGGTTGTCCAAATCTACTTTTGAAAAATGCTCTTAACTCCCCATGCAGCCCTTCACA
>LGRX02006793.1:0-12244 GCA_001247695.2 Cymbomonas tetramitiformis
CGGGACCAATGCGGGACCAATGGGGGACCATTGTGGAACCAGTATATAAAAATATACATTATTTACCAGTAACGAAAGTGCAGCTAATAAGCAACTTCGGCTATTTAACAATATTAGTCTTCAGTTTCGCCACTGGCCTTACTACTCTCGCTACCACTACCACTATCGTCGTCGGCATCATCCTTGTCCTCTGTCTCCCCCTCGTCCTGCACATCCTCGTCCCCGTTTCCATCGTTCTTTCCGTCATCATCGTCTTCCTCAACATCGGCCCCCCCGGTCTCCTCCACAGCCTCCACCACCTCCTCGGTCTGCTCGTTATTCTCCACTTCAGCTGCCTTCTTCTTTATTTTCTTTTTTTCCTCCGCTTCATTACTCCCTTCCTTTTTTCGCTTGGCCTTGACGAGATTCTCCTTCGCCCCCTTTTCTCGGGCTGCTTTCGCCGCAAGGCTGGCAGCAACACGCTCAGCAGCTTCCTGCTTGGTCTGAACCTTCAAGCCAGCGAAAACCTTGAAAGCATTTTTGGAAAGCTTCACATGGTGCACTGGCAACCTGCACGCGTAAACACACCACACAACACAACTGTGACTTAGTATACTGGGGCGGGGTTGGGGCGACACGTGGGACCATACAGAACGTACGGGGGCGGGATGGGGGCAGAACACCGGACCGTGCGGGACCCAGGTTTACAGGGGTGGGGGCATAACGTGCGAAGGGGGTAGAAATACTTACCACACCAGGAGTCCTTCCTCCATGATGGAGGTTGCGTCGTGTTGGAGATCCTCCTCCTTTATCTTCTTCTCGGCGTTCGCGGGGAGCGCCAGCAACTTCGCGATGGACTCCTGGTGCATCGCTAGGATTCGGTCGTGGTGGTCCCCCGCGACGCCCTTCTCGTCGTGGGGCGACGGTTTGATTCCAAACTTGAGGAGGACCTCCACGACGTCCCTGGGAATAATCCCCCCCCTTGGGAATATTGACACTGGTACCTCCAGGGACGCCCTCCACGACCCCGTAGCATAGCTCGAACCGCTCCTTGTCGTAGTCGAGGAGGTCCATTGCGAAGTCCTCGGGGTACGGGGAAACGTTTTTTAAGCGGCAGCGGTGGACTGACACAAATGACCCGGCTACCAGTTTTGAATCATCCGCCAGCGACCCAGCACCAAACCACCAGCAGTCAGGGACATACCCACACGCACACACTGCAGTTCAGCTGCAGCAGCCCTACCACACAGTGGGTCGGTCCAGTATGGGTTCGGTACGAGGGCTACCCGTGGTCCCTGTACCGCCCCTCTTAACACAAAGGGGTCCAGGGGGTAAAAACATAACAGGTAAGTTTTCTTACCAGTGGCCATACGATCCCGCTCTTTTTGTCATCCCGCTCTTTGTCTTTGCCCTGCTTGTCGGCACCGTTTGGGGCAGGAACATTCTCGCCTCGATCCTTCCCCAGTACGTCGGCGGGCTTCACTACCAGCACGTCGGCGGGCTTCACGTACTGTACACCATCGAGTGCCCAAAAGGCATCGAAGAGGGGACCCTCGGTGGGCTGCCCAGCGTCAAAGAACTTGAGCACCGTCTCGGTGATCTGCTTGCTGGGCAGCTCGCCCGTGCCGTCCGAAGCGACACGGACTCCGCGGGCCGGGCCGTCAAAGCGCTGAAAAACCCCTTGGGGCATTCTTTGGTGGTTTTTAATTTCCACCGCCCCAGGGTGGTCACCTGACATTTCATGTATGTGAGGCGGTTTTTTATGTATTTGCGGACGCACTCGTAGGAGAAGCCATGAGTAGCCGTTTTAATCTTCTCCACGGCGTCGTCCAGGCTGTCTCCGTCCACAGTTGATATGGTGCAGCCACTGGTCCAGACCCCACTTTTGAGGTTGTTGCTGCAGACCAAATTTGTGGAGCGCTGCAAGGACTTCACCAGATGCTGTGGGGCCTCCTTGGTGGTGTGGAATACCCCCGCCGCATCGCCAGGAGTGCTGCCATGGGCAGCCGCTTCCACCTTGACCCCCGGGTGAGGCGTAGGCACAGCAGCAGAAGCACCTACTAGCCCTGCCGCCAGCTGCTGACGTAGGCCCTGCATTTATGTCTGCTGTGCGGCGAACTGCCGCATGAGCTCCGCTAGCTGGGTGTTCTCCGACTGCGGGAGTGTGGTCTGAGTTACTTTCTTCTCGGGTTTACCCCCGCCCCGGGTCTTACGTGCGAGTCTTACCATGATGTCTGTGCTGGCGGGTGGGCGGTGAACGAACGGTTCGTTCGTTTGACTGACGGCGGGTAGTGCGAGGAACGAAGGTCTGTGGGAGAACTTTGACTTTCTGCGCTTCTCAGGCGCCGCCAGGCGAGGGATGGTACCAGGGTGGACAACATTGGTCCCATCGTGGTCCTAGGAGGGTCCACGCGATCAGATAGAGTCAACGCGCGGGATTTCGGGATTTTTTGAAATTCGAATTCGAATTTCAATTTTATGAATATAAGTTTTGCCGTGCGGCGAGTTTCCATCATCGTGGGTGCATGGCCGAGTGGTCAAATGTTGGTAAGCCGAACGCGTTTCACGCGAGGGTGAGGGGTTCGAATCCCCTTGGAGGCATGGGCATCCACGATTCCCCTTGTGTTCTAGCGATATGAGGCGATTGTCGCCAACGACGCCGCTAGTGCACAAGGGGCGTCGTGGGTGCCCACCCACGCCTTCATGCCTTTTTAAGTTTCAATAACTCATGGAGACCGTCCGATTAAGACTGGGGGGGTTCATCTGGTCCGTCGTTGCACTGTCCGCTGGGAAGCAATCCCACAGAGTGCCTGTTCTTCGATTTTCCCCCTTTGGTTCGTTTAAAAAATCGTGTGCGCACAAAAATGCCGATATCTCACGGGAAAAAAACATTTTTGCTTTTTTGTTTGGCAGGATATATTGCAATCAACCTGCCCCTTTTAGTGCCCAAATTTTGTTTTTTTCGATTTTTGGGTCGATTTTCGCCACCTCTCAACTAGGAATTTTTACACCGCTGCTTGCCTCGCCGACGTTCTTTAGATAGGTCCACGTGAGGTCCATGTGACCAGAATCCCCCAAAATGTGAAACTGTGCGGCGGTCCCATAGGCTTCATCACGGGTCCATGCCGTCGGTCCGACAGTGGTCCGATGTATTATTTGGCAAGTCCACGCGAGGTCCATGCATGGTCAGACATTTTTGCACCACATGGACCCTGTCTCACGCCTAGACCCAGTTGTTTTTTTTGTAAATCTCGGGGACCCGCTGATTTTCATGGGGGCAGCGTGAGAGCGAGCCTTTAACACTGGTCGGTCCAAGTGAGGTCCATGTGTAACGCGTAACCCCAAAATGCACTTTTTTAAGCAAAAAAGGGCAAAAACACCTGTGCGTCAGTCCCATAGGCTTCATTACGGGTCCATGCCGTCGGTCCCACAGTGGTTCAACGGGTTATTTGGCAAGTCCATGCGAGGTCCATGCATGGTCAGACATTTTTGGACCACATGGACCCTGTTTCACGCCCTAGACCAAGCGTTTTTTTTCTTACCCCATGGGGGCGGGCTGTGTTCCACCTAAGGGACCATAGGGTTTATTAGGGTTGCGGCGTATTGCTGCGGCGGATTCCGGACGGGTCCGTGTGGGGTCCGTGTGGGGTCCAAGGCATGGTACCGACGGGTCCAAGATGTGGGACCGGTTATGGACTAGGTGGTGCCCCATCGGTCCGAGCCTACGCCCTCGTATTGTACTGCTCAATTTGAACACGTACTCACCCGAGCGTGCTTCGTGTATGCATGACCTTTTGCAGGTGTTCTACGTGCACCATGCTGGATTGATTGGTTTATCACTCGTCTATGTGACGATAGATGGCGACTCCACAGGACATACAAGGAAGCCGCCCGGGACGGTACGTTTCAGAGTACGGCATTTGTCCGTGTGATCAATGCCACCACCGAGGGCTTACGACACGTGAACTTTGCCGCCGTCAAAGTCTCCGACACGTCAAACGATTTGGTGTTTACATTCCGCAAGAGGAGTCCGAAGAAGAGCTGGATGAGCAAGATGATGAGATGGTCGGTGCGGATCGTGACCATACCCCTCGGGAAGCCGAGGTGATATCCAACTTTGAAGCGTTGGCGAAACACGTCGAGGACTTGGGGTTTGGGAAACAACAACGTGATGATGATGGCGAATCGTCATCCGGAGACGACAGCGGCGACGGGGAAGGCGGTGGCGAGGAGGATGAAGATGCCGAAGACCTTACCGACGACTCTGCGGATGATTCCGATGGCGAAGGCGATGTGGTGAGTGCGGTGTTCAGGATGTGGTACCCATTGGGAACCTTGTGGGGACCGATGGGTCCGGGATTAGGTACCGGTCTAGGACCAGTACATGTCGCCTCATACTTTTCTAGTAGTGAGTACTGCCTGCAAGTTGAGCGAGGTACTCACATGGGACCGATTGGGGATCTATTTGAATCGCCCGGTCCCAAATGCGGGACCGGAAGGGGACCCATATCGCCACATGACTTTACACATCCACCCTTCTAGTACCAAGCGCGGGTGGATTGATGGAGTGTTGGCACCCTGCAGGACATTACCAAGATCAACGGACTGTTACTTGACCTTTTGGAGATGCAGGTCGAGCACAACGGGACCCAGTCCATCTTCTTTGCATCTATTCTCGACATCGTCCGGGGAAGGCTCCTTAACAACGAAGAACGGCAAGTCCTTCCTCGCACGTACCCCGAGACATTGAAGCGGTTTAAACCCTTCTACTACGGAGCGTACAATGAGGTGCACGTGTGCATCAAGGGCTGCATCATGTACAAAGGTGAACACAGCCACCAAACGCATTTAAAGGAGTTTGGGAGTTTTGGGAGTTGGGGAGTTTTACGATGGGAGGCCCTGAAAAAATTGAAAATTTTACCGAATCTAGGGTTTAAGATTTTCCCGAGTTGAATGTAACTTTATTTAATTTTCCGGCTGTTTTAGGGTTTAAGAAATATTCCTAGATTTTACCAAAAAAATCATCTTTTTCAGCCTGAATTAAGGAAGGTTTTGGGGGAATTCTGTACTAGGAAAACATAAATTTTCAATTGAACTTGTACAATATTTGCCGCATTTTTAAGCTTCAAAACATTTTCCGAAAATCGGTAGCAAAATGATACTTTTTACGTCTGATTTCATGAAATATATTTTCGGGGGTTCATCGATGAACCCCTATTTTTTTCTAGTTTTATATGAATTTCAGGCCTGATTGGGGTTTTTCAAAATTTTGAATTTTTTTGAAAAAAACCCCTATTTCTTCAGGAATATTTTTGGTTGACTGTAATCGTCGTAAAAAGTCTTTTTCTTCGACCCCTTCTCGTTCTGCACGATGCGTGAGAGTGCGAGGCAGGTAACCTCCTCCTTCGTGATGTCCTCCGACACCACGATGACATTGCACGACAGGAACCGTTTGTCCCGGGCCTCCAGTTTTTACCCGCCAACCACGGCGTCATCTTGGAAGGCACGAGTGAAAAACTCGTACCTTCCATGTCCATCGATGGCGATGTAACTCTTACTGAAAACAGAAACAAACACAGCACGCCATTTAAAACGACAAAGAACACGGTTCAAGGGTTAGAGAAACTATCTATAAAAAATATATAAGTTGTTTACTTTAGCTTAAGCTACCACTGACTGTCTAGCATCCACAGAGGACATTGCATCCTACGTCTTTTCGCGTTGCGCTCAGCGTCTTTTTTATTCTTGAGTCTCCTCTTAGCTACTGCCACATCCGGAACATTATACCAGCCAAAGGGAACACTGTGCTTGCTGCAAGATTCTTCCTCATCTTCTGAGGATTCATCATCTACAAGCAAAACTCGCTCGGACACCGGATGTTCTTCGTGCGAGCAGGAGTCCTGAAGGGAGTCAGTAGACCTGCAGCATGCAAAGCAAATAAACAGCAAGAAAGTCACCATGCAAAACCAAGAAGAGTTCCAGCACTAACCTTTTTTGGCTGAAGTTTAGAAAAGAGTGCATCGATGAACGCTTTCTTAAAAACGCTGCTAAAGAAACAAGTTTTTTTGACCGGTTTAAAGAAAAGAGTTCATCGATAAACAGGTTACATCAACAACGTGTCCGTCGGTAACGACGTGCTGGAAACCCGTGGATTGCCCCGTTGCGTCTGGTAGAGCCTACCTTCGAGGACGCCAGCACGTGGAGGAAGGAGCCGAACCCCATGGCGAAGGAATGGTCGTGAAACAATTTTCCACGGAAGAGATCAACTTCATTACCTCGCCACCGCCACGACTTTTGCGGTACAGTTATGTAAAGGTTGGACGTAGCATGTTCAGAGCTCGTGATCTGGACCATCATAAGGAGAGTATGCAGCGATACATGCTTGTGAAGTTCAGAGATATCTTTGTTGGACACAAAATGGTTGACGGCATTCGCACTCCCCAATACGAAAACCAGGACTGGTGCGTGCCCCCATTCCGCCCTCACCCTGGCCTAATGGGGACCACATGTTGCCCCTGTTGTATTCGTTCAGTTTATTTAGGCGATCTCCATTTTCACCCAGAATTATACTGATGAATCAGGTACGCGGAGTTGCTGGATGTCTTCAAGATGTCGATCCACGGCCACGACCCATTCATTTTTGTGAAAGTCAGGTGGTTTCCTCAAGAGGCCGCTGTCGCTGACCCCATCAGCCAGACCGTATTTCTACGTACCGACTTGCCATGGGCCACGAAGGATTCTATTATCCGAGCTGAAGAAATTGAGTCCCAGGTTTGCATCGTGCCAATACCGTGGCTGCCTAAGCGGTTAGCAATCACACCCTCGAACCGCCGCCGACTGCCTATGGGAATCAGAGAGAAGCCCGGTATATTATTGGCGGTGGTTCTGGACCGGACCGTTGACTTTGTTGGTGAAGTTGCTGACGATGAAGACAATCACGCCGCTTGAAGCATGGACCTCGAGCGTACCCACGCTGGAGGCTGGACCCGTTGTGGACCCGCCCTGGACCCGCACTGGACCCGCTTTGGACCTATCGGGGACCTTTTGTATACCTCTTTTTTTCGATGTATGATGATATTACTAGTATGCTAGCAACCGTTTCTTACCGACAAAACTTGTAACATATGTACAGTGTAAATATTTTTACGGGTCCGTGCGGGGTCCATGCGAGGTCCACACATCACCTTCCCCGTGCGGTATATTTGTCACATGGACTCCACTTAATAACCGCATGGACCTGCCGAATAATCGTATGGACCCACAAAATAATAATCACCACGCAACCCATGTCGGGTGCGCCACCCCACGGGTCCATGCGAGGTCCACACATCACCTTCCCCGTGCACCCTATCTCGGGTGCGCCACCCCACGGGTCCATGCGAGGTCCACGCATCACCTTCCCCGCGCACCCCAGCCATCTCGGGTGCTCCACCCCACGGGTCCATGCGAGGTCCACGCATCGCCTTCCCCGTGCAGTCCATCTCGGGTGCTCCACCCACTAGTCCATGCGGGGTCCATGCGAGGTCCACGCATCGCCTTCACCACGCAACCCATTTGCCGGGTGCGCCACCCCACGGGTTCATGCGAGGTCCACACATCGCCTTCTTCGCGCAGTCTATCTCGGGTGCGCCACCCCACGGGTCCATGCGAGGTCCACGCATCGCCTTCCCCGTGCAGTCCATCTCGAGTGCGCCCCCCACTGGTCCATGCGGGGTTCATGCGGGGTCCACGCACCGCCTTCACCACGCAACCCATGGTTGCCGGGTGCGCCACACCACGGGTCCATGCGAGGTCCACGCATCGCCTTCCCCGCGCAGTCTATCTCGGGTGTGCCACCCTACGGGTCCATGCGGGGCCCATGCTGGGTCCATGCGAGGTCCACGCATCGCCTTCACCACGCACTCCATCTCGGGTGCGCCACTCCCGGGTCCATGCGGGGTCCATGCGAGGTCCACGCATCGCCTCCCCCGTGCAGTCCATCTCGAGTGCTCCACCCATGGGTCCATGCGGGGTCCACGCGGGGTCCACGCGAGGTCCATATATGGTCCGTACGGTTGGGCGCCTATCGGAGGTTTGGTCCGTGCTGGTCCAACCTGGGTCCGAGCGATCATGTTTGGTCCAGGGTCGGTCCGGGGTCGGTCCAGGGTCGGCCCGGGGTCGGTCCAGGGTCGGTCCATGCACCACATGCTGCCTTAAAGCATGGCCATACGGGTCCATGCGAGGTCCCCCACGCCAGCGGCGAGGAATCCGTGGTGAGATTCCGATGGACACATGGACCCCACATGGACCGACGAAACACCGCATGGACCCAAGGTGAAATGTCGCATGGACCGAGAAATCAGTGGTACCACGTGTGGGACCCATCCCGGACCGATAGGGATTTTTGGACCAATCTAGTGGTAAAAACCCGAAGGCTTCATTGACGGGTCCATGTGATCCATTTTTCACGGGTCCATGTGGGGTCCATGTGGTCCCTACGGGTCCATATGGGGTCCACGCGGGGTCCCTATTGGTCCCGGGACCGCATGGACCCGTCCTTATTTGGTAGGGTTCTGATTGGTAAATCGCCTAGAAATCACTCATCGCTGATGATGGATAGTAGTACATATACGTAAAAGGTGCCCCGTCCGACGGGCGGGGCGGTTGCGGGGATTTTGGGGTTTGGGGATTTTGTTACCTACTTTGTGGGGCCTGGGGATGATGCAGTCATTTTTTGTGGGAGGCTACTCCTTCCAGACCTTCTCTTCTCATATCTTATTAATTATTTGATACCTAATCTTATACGACCGCACGCGTATGGTTTCGATACTACGGGTGATTAACTAATTGGTATATGCTTTCTATATTCGGATGTATGCTTTCTATACAAGGTAGCGGTTTCGGCTGTTTACTTTCTTTACACTTATTATCTTACTTTTCTGTTCACAGTTCAGCTGTCTTCACCGAAGCTGGCAACACTTGAGTTCGTATGCATCTCGGAACTCAACTCGGAACTCAACTCGGAACTCAACTGTACTCTAATCCGTACTCTGTACTATGATAGCCACCATGTACACCTTAACACTGTGAAGAGGAACAGCGATTCTCATCGGTGAGAATCGCAGTTGCTATAGTATTAGTCAGATCCTCATTGTGGTACTATACTCCGTACTCGTACGCTGCATTTTTATGCTTAACCGTTTTTTGCCCATTTACTTGCGTTTCAGGCTCTTGTGCTCGCCTCCTAGCACATCCCCCCCCCCTAGGGAAGTTCACGTCCACGCTGACCACGTCGGACCTGTGAAGTTTTTATACAGATCTTCTACTGTTACTCAGGATAATTATACAGGTATCAGCCGCCTGTTGTCTGGGATGACACTACACCTCCCATGACACACCGCAGTAAGGAGTTCAGCCTCTTTTAAACACAAGGGTCGGCCTCTCACCGGTCTGCGTGCTATCTGCACTACCAGGCTCCCCCAAAACTCGAGTCCTCACATGTACCTGGGTACTATGCTACACACTCGTGGGTCAGGGCCACTCTGTATGTTATTTCATGTCTTTTTGGGAGAGCTATGCAAAGGTACATATTTCTTTTTATATTATATCACTGGATCAGGGCCAAGACTGAGGTGCACGTCCGAAGACATTTTTCTTAGTTTTTAACAGCAGGCCGAGCTCTTCCCCCGTTCCTCCTATATGTGCATTTCTATCTCACACATGTCTCACGAGCATACTCGAGCTATCGGATCGCGGATCGATATCGAGTCGGGCCAGCACTCTACGGTATGGAGTCTCTATACTCCCCAAGTGCTTAAGGCGTCGTGCCCCCTGGCACAACTACCCCCCCTTAGGAGTGATCCATCTCCTGAAATCACTCCATTCTAAGGTACCTAGCTAAGATTCCAGTTCTTAGGTATTCTGGTTCCTCTCCCTAGCCACGGTGTCGGCGCTCTCGGCAATGACCACAGTGGCGGCGCTCTCGGTGGTGGCGACACTGTCGATGGTGGCCACAGCGGCGCTGTCGATGGTGGCCACGGTGGCGCTGTCCATGGTGGCCACGGTGGCGACGCTGTCGGCAGTGGACGTCACAACGTCGTCGCTCTCGGTGGTGGCCACGGTGGCGGCGTTGTCGATGGTGGCCACAGCGGCGCTGTCGATGGTGGCCACGGTGGCGACGCTGTCGGCAGTGGGCGCCACAACGGCGCTCTCGGTGGTGGCCACGGTGGCGGCGTTGTCGATGGTGGCCACAGCGGCGCTGTCGATGGTGGCCACGGTGGCGACGCTGTCGGCAGTGGACGTCACAACGTCGTCGTCGCTCTCGGTGGTGGCCACGGTGTCGGCGATCTCGGCAATGACCACAGTGGCGGCGCTCTCGGTGGTGGCGACGCTGTCGATGGTGGCCACAGCGGCGCTGTCGATGGTGGCCACGGTGGCGACGCTGTCGGCAGTGGACGTCACAACGTCGTCGCTCTCGGTGGTGGCCACGGTGTCGGCGATCTCGGCAATGACCACAGTGGCGGCGCTCTCGGTGGTGGCCACGGTGGCGGCGCTGTCGATGGTGACCACAGCGGCGCGGTCGATGCTGGCCACGGTGGCGACGCTGTCGGCAGTGGACGTCACAACGTCGTCGCTCTCGGTGGTGGCCACGGTGTCGGCACTCTCGGCAATGACCACAGTGGCGGCGCTCTCGGTGGTGGCCACGGTGGCGGCGTTGTCGATGGTGGCCACAGCGGCGCTGTCGATGGTGGCCACGGTGGCGCTGTCCATGGTGGCCACGGTGGCGACGCTATCGGCAGTGGACGTCACAACGTCGTCGCTCTCGGTGGTGGCCACGGTGGCGGCGTTGTCGATGGTGGCCACAGCGGCGCTGTCGATGGTGGCCACGGTGGCGACGCTGTCGGCAGTGGACGTCACAACGTCGTCGCTCTCGGTGGTGGCCACGGTGGCGGCGTTGTCGATGGTGGCCACAGCGGCGCTGTCGATGGTGGCCACGGTGGCGACGCTGTCGGCAGTGGACGTCACAACGTCGTCGCTCTCGGTGGTGGCCACGGTGTCGGCGCTCTCGGCAATGACCACAGTGGCGGCGCTCTCGGTGGTGGTCACAGCGGCGTCGTTCTCACTCCGCGCGGTGGCGACACGCCTAGAGAGCAAGTCTCCTCGGCGGCATGTGGCTCAGCAACCCATCGCAGGGTGCGGACGCCCAAAGCGCTGGCCCCTCCGGCCTCGGCGACAACCCCGTGGGTGTGCGCCGCGCTCTGCGCCCATCGGTGGGGCGGGTGTGTGCGGCGCGGTGCTCCCGGGTCATCGGCACCTCCCCCACAAGTGGGCTCGGAACACCCGGGCGCCATGCGCGCGCTGCTCGCTGCTCCCTCCAACACGCCC
This sequence comes from Cymbomonas tetramitiformis, assembly GCA_001247695.2. Lineage (NCBI taxonomy): Eukaryota > Viridiplantae > Chlorophyta > Pyramimonadophyceae > Pyramimonadales > Pyramimonadaceae > Cymbomonas > Cymbomonas tetramitiformis. The sequence continues at coordinate 11,344 of LGRX02006793.1, forward strand.
CGTGTCGCTCGGCGTGTGTGGGTGCAGCGGCGCATCACCCCCCCAGTGGCAGCTCTCTGCGTACGAGCAGCTGCCTCTCTCGCCCGCAGTGGCGTCCCACGCGCGGCGGCGCGCTCTCACTCCCCCCTCAAAAATCACGGCGTGCTCCAGCGCGTGATGTGAGGCGGCCTCGGGGGAGGGCGCGGCGGCGACACGCCTAGAGAGCAAGTCTCCTCGGCGGCGTGTGGCTCCGCAACCCATCGCAGGGTGTGGACGCCCAAAGCGCTGGCCCCTCCGGCCTCGGCGACACCCCCGTGGGTGTGCGCCGCGCTCTGCGCCCGTCGGTGGGGCGGGTGTGTGCGGCGCGGTGCTCCCAGGTCATCGGTACCTCCCCCACAAGTGGGCTCGGAACACCCGGGCGCCATGCGCGCGCTGCTCGCTGCTCCCTCCAACACGCCCCGTGTCGCTCGGCGTGTGTGGGTGCAGCGGCGCATCACCCTCCCAGTGGCAGCTCTCTGCGTACGAGCAACTGCCTCTCTCGCCCGCGGTGGCGTCTCACGCGCGGCGGCGCGCTCTCACTCCCCCCCTCAAAAATCACGGCGTGCTCCAGCGCGTGATGTGAGGCGGCCTCGGGGAGGGCGCGGCGGCGACACGCCTAGAGAGCAAGTCTCCTCGGCGGCGTGTGGCTCCGCAACCCCATCGCAGGGTGCGGACGCCCAAAGCGCTGGCCCCTCCGGCCTCGGCGACACCCGCGTGGGTGTGCGCCGCGCTCTGCGCCCGTCGGTGGGGCGGGTGTGTGCGGCGCGGTGCTCCCGGGTCATCGGTACCTCCCCCACAAGTGGGCTCGGAACACCCGGGCGCCATGCGCGCGCTGCTCGCTGCTCCCTCCAACACGCCCCGTATCGCTCGGCGTGTGTGGGTG
>LGRX02006795.1:0-28990 GCA_001247695.2 Cymbomonas tetramitiformis
AACCACTTCGTGAGCACTGAGTCGCTCACCAACCCGTCGCTGCCTGCGTACACCTTCTCCTCGATGAAGGCCAACTTCGCCCGCAACGCCTCAGCTCCGCCGTGCGACGTAGCATCAGACTCCATGCTCGCTCTGAGCTGCAACATGGTGTAACGGTTGCTCAGGAGCGAAAAAACGCCCTTAAACGTGTTGTGCGCTGCGAAAACGCGCTCACTCAATTCCTCCACCGTTGGGGGTTCCTTTTCATCTTGACACCAGTCCAGGGTCACCTCGGAAAACGCAATCGCATCGTGCATGTACGACAGCGCAGGGGCAAGCACCAACTGCTCGTAACGCATGGACGAGTTGGTGTGTTTGGAGAGGGCGTCGTAGGTCTTGTCGTTGTACAAGTCGTACATCTGCGGCATGTCCGTCTCCAGTGTTGCAGGTCTCGTAGGGAACGGATTCCCTTCAACGTGTGGAACATACGGGAGCTTTTTTAATGCCTCCAACTCCGCGTCTCCGCTCTGAGCGGAACCACCATCCTGCGAAGCGGCTTTCGCTGCCGCCTCCTCCGCGACTTCAACTCTCGCTGCGAGAGTCTCCCTCTGCTTCATCATGAGCTTCATCATTTCGCCCTGTTGCTCCAACAGGACTTCCATCCCGGACTTCGCAGCCGGTTGTCCAGCCGCGCCGGCATTGTTCTCCGCCGCGCTTTGCTCACCTTCTTGATCGTTCATTGTAGTAAGTCGTCAAGGGTTTAAACTTCCACAGTAACGTTAAAATGTGGGGTAAAATTTTTTGCAGTGTGCCGCACTAAGAATTTCTCCGCGAGGAAAAATTTCTTGTGAAGTTCTTTTGCGAAGGCAAAAGAACAGAGCTGCGGATTCCCACGGGCGGAACTCCTAAATACTGTCGTGTGTAAAGCCTTTAGATCTAACTCAGCTGCTGATTTTGATCTAACGGCTCAGGAAACTCTGATCGATCTACCGGCACAGAAACCTCTAAAATTCCGCAGGCTCCAATTTAACCATAACCATGGACCAACAGGTCCCATCCATCGACCGGGAGCCACTGGGGGGCATGCCAGCAGGGTCCGCTTACTCCGTAACCCAGAGGCCAACAGTTGTTTGGCGACGATCGGTCACATCGTATCATCTTTCCATGCTGCTTTGCATTTGGGTTGGGAATATGTATGCGTTTGTGGTATCTTGTCACGGCCCCGCCCTGCTCTTGATTTGCTTTTCACATCCACTGGGATGATGATGGGCTGGCTTTTGTTGGCCGATCTCATGCCGTTCAGTGGGTGTGCACTTTTGTGAAGCAGTGTGGAGACTGGCCGAGGCTGCCAGCCAAATCGATTGCTACGCCCCACCTCCTCGGATCCCACCTTCCCCTCCACCCCCCCCCGTTGCGGTTGCGCGTCCACCCAGAACTACGTATACGGCACCCGGGTCGCCGGCCAAAAGTGATAGTCAGCCGGTCGGGTCGATTGTGGCGGCCATTGTCAGCATTGCGGCTGCCGGGGGACTGGCCTGGGTGGTCTACACCAACCGGACGCAGATCATGGTCTGCCTGGCAAAGTGCTATGACGAGGTGCGCGCCGTCCCCTTCTTCTTCTCGTCATCTCCCACCGCCGTGCCTCACAGCTGGCGACCACCTTCGTTCCACTCCTGTGACGCCGCATGTCCCTCTTGATTTGCCAGCTTGCTATGCTCTCGCCCCCCTGCCTACAGCTACTCCCCTTGTCCTGGGTGGCCCTCTGTATTCGCATTCGCCGGTTGGAAGGCGAAAGCAGCTGGCCAGTGCAAGATGTTGTTCCCGCCCGAAGCGTTTGCCGGGCATCGTGGGAGTGGAGTCTCAAGCGCGGCTCCTCATGTGATACCAGCGCAAGCGTGGCATCGATGGAGCGCGGAGCCTCTGTCTGGTCTCCTTGCCGCGCCTGCTGGTGATCCACGCCCGCTGAGGGAAGCTGGCGGAAGCTGGAGGGCGTGCTAGGGCCATCGCAGGGCCCCCGTGCATATGCTTAGCGGCCCCTCGCTCGTGGAGCTATGCAGAGCAGGGGCGGTGATGGGGGATGGCCTTGTGTTGGCCAGGAGGGGAGCGAGGAGGAGGGCGAGGAGATGGAGGAGATGGAGGGGGCAAGTGCCTCCGAGCCTCTGACCAGGAAGCGGGACAAGGAGGCCGCGGATCCGGCGATGCGCCAGGAGTACTGGGAGAGCGATGGCAGGTGGCAGGCTCCTCCTCCGCCGCCGCCTGGAGGTCCAAGGCCAAAGGCCAGGTGCGCACATCGTAAATTCTCGTCTGAGCAAGGAACTGTCTGACATCATTCTGAGGTTTGAGCTGTTTGATCAAGTCTGCAAAAAACTGCACAGTTTCGTTTGGCTTGAGCCCGTTGCAGTAAGATCTCACAATCCCTTTAACCAACGGATCGCAAGCAGTGACCGGAACGACATGGACATCTTCATTCGGAAATGTATACTTTGCACCTTCTGCGAGCTGTTTGGTACACACACAGACCGGATCCTCCTCCAGCATCAGTGGCCTGTTAAGACAAACATGTTGCAACTAGTGCACGTTGAAGCAGCGGGCGAAAGTAAACCTGAACTATATTGGCTGGCAAAATGGGAACCCAGTGGAATACTGACCTTGGAAGATGCTTCCACTCGCGGTGATGACTATATGCTGGAGGAGGATCCGGTCTGCGTGTGTACCAAACAGCTCGCAGAAGGCGCAAAGTATACATTTCCGAATGAAGATGTCCATGTCGTTCCGGTCACTGCTTGCGATCCGTTGGTTAAAGGGATTGTGAGATCTTACTGCAACGGGCTCAAGCCAAACGAAACTGTGCAGTTTTTTGCAGACTCGATCAAACAGCTCAAACCTCAGAATGATGTCAGACAGTTCCTTGCTCAGATTCTCGTCCGATCTTCTAAGGCTGAAGTCCAAATGTGCTCATCGTAAATCCTCACGCGTCCGATCCTGCGAGCCGAAGGCCAGATGCGCTCAGTGTAAATTCTTGCATGTCCGGATCTTCATCCGGTGTCCTCTTGGCAGCAGCCACTCGCACCCGCACCTCTCTGCAGAGCCTCGGTTGCACAGCACCCCCTGGCGGCTTCTGCAGGGCCGCGTTGCCTTGGGGTAGGTCGCTGGAGCTCGAGGGTACCTTAATGTGGCTCGGGGTGCGGCGGTGCCGTGCGCAGCGATGCCTGGGGGTCCGATGCAGCCAAGGCGTACTCAAGAATGCCACGTGGCGCGGGTAACTTTCCCCCTCGGGTGTTTATCATCGCTCACACTTTCAGATGGCAAATCCATTGCTGATCTCTGGTCCCGGCATGCCCAATGAGTGACGGCGGATTGGCGCCTTGCTGGCACGTCGCGCGGCGCGAAGCGTGCGGAGCAAGCGGCGCTGTCTCCCGCCAATCCCTCATCCAACAAAGTAAGATGCAGCCCGGTGTCCTCGTGTATGGCTCCAGAGCGGATTATCAGCAGCGTCTGTTTCGTTTGGACTTGCCACGAGTTCCTAAAGCCCAACCATACAACTCATCATAAAAAAGAGTGTGTATTGAGTTTGGGGAAGGGGGGGCTGATAGCCCCAGGGTCTCTATGTATTACGTTATGCTCATGGTTTTGGGGGAGCCGCCATTGCAAGCGACATAGGGTTGCCGGGTCGGTGGATGGGAACGCGGAAGAGCGGAGCTGCCAGTGTATTGGGATGGGACTCGTTTTAAGTAGATAACCTGTTGATCTCGATCAGAAAGCAGTGAGCAACTTGCTCTCAATCGTGCGGTCCAGGGCACACCGCTTGTTCCAGTGAGTGATTAACCTCAAACGAAGTTGCGCTGCGATCCGATTGGGCCACTTTTTACACTAGTCCTGATTTGCCACGTCATTAGAGATGATGCGCTCATGGATCAGAAAGGTCTTTCTGATCCATGAAAAGCTGCAGCAGCTTGGGGCATCACGTGGGATGTTGCAACACATGTATTGCAACTCGTTGGCTTACATCACACGCATGTATCAGTGACAAGGCCATGCTAAGCGCCAGGCGAGTGAACGAGGTGTGGATGTGGAGTCCGGCGAGGGCTTCTGTGGATATCGCGATCGGCTGCGTGCGCGGCGCTCTCGTGAAATCCATCGCGCCAATGGAAGACTAACATGCTCGTAGTGACGCTGCATTTTATGCACTGGCTTTCAACAGTTTCGTGTGATGACTCATGTATCTCTAGAGACGCGGGAGGCGTCAGTCTTCCCGTCAGCCTTACCAGATGCCTCCGACTTTTGCTTCCCAGCGGAGCAACCTCCGAGGGGGCTCCGAGGGGGTTTGCGCTGAGAGGATACCACCTGGAGGGAGGCAAGCATCACCTGACGCCACCTTGCTGGATCGTTTGCGGCTGCGGCCGCTGACGGACCGCGACTGTCACATACACAGGATTCGCAGGAGATGCTGTCACCAACTCTTTCCCAGTGCCGTCGCCGTGTTCGGTTGTCATCAGTGGCAGAAGTCTCGCCCTTGGTGGAGTCGCGTTTGTACAACAAAGCGACACCCTCCCTTCTTCCAGGTGGAATGAAGCGGAGATGTTTGCAGCGCGCCGCACGTTTACTGCGGGTGCATATCTCATCTCAACGGCGTTCGGCCAACACCGTGAACAAGTAGCAGAATGATCCTTGAAATTCGCAAACGACTTCAAATCTCGACACACTTATAAAGGATTTTTCATACTGAAAAAAATCCGCAGAGGATCATTTGTGAAAGAACAAGTTCTTTGGCAAAAGAACAAAGCTGCGGATTCCTCGGACGGAGTTCTCTTGAGTGAACGGCCCGTGCAACTCGACGAGAAGGCGTGATGTCGCACCAACAGTCCATACGACCAGACCATACAGATATGAACCGCACGGATCCAGTGGTTGAGAAATCTCTCGGACCACTCTGCGCGCTGATTTTACCAAAGGCATGGACGGCTCCAAAGTGAGCTGGCATCGGTATCTAGGCGGCGCTCGTCACTTTGCCTCGGAGACTAAGTGCAGGCGATGCATGGTGGCCGTAGGGTCAGCGTGGTCATCGGGTGAAAGACGTAACTGCAGGCGCTGCATGGTGGCCGTAGGGTCAGCGTGGTCGTCGGTGAAAGACGTAACTGCAGGCGCTGCATGGTGGCCGAGGGTCAGCGTGCCATCGGGTGAAAGACGTAACTGCAGGCGCTGCATGGTGGCCGTAGGGGTCATTGGGTGAAAGACGAATCTGTAGGCGCTGCACGGTGGCCGTAGGGTCACAGTGTGGGTCAATGGGTGAGTAGTGATCGGGTGTAGGCGATGCATGGTGGCCGTAGGGTCAGCGTGGGCGACGGGTGAAAGACGTAACTGCAGGGCGCTGGGTGGTGGCCGTAGGTCAGCGTGTGTGTCATCGGGTGAAAGACGAATCGCAGGCGCTGCATGGTGGCCGTAGGGTCAGCTTGGTCATCGGGTGAAAGACGTAACTGCAGGCGCTGCATGGTGGCCGTAGGGTCAGCTTGGTCATCGGGTGAAAGACGTATCGTGCGGCCCAGGGGAATGGCGATGCGCCACAGACGAAGAATCTGCCACATTGATACCTAAGACCTCAGGCACCGCTAGATGATACGAGGTGAGCATAGAACTTGATAGAGAGTTGATCATATATACGAGTATGTAAAGTCACAGTATCGCTAGACAGAGGCTGATGTGGCAGTTCAAGAGACCGTCAGATGCCAGGGCTGATCACGGCGGGGGATTCACTGGCTGCTGCAGAAATCCCCAAAGGGGCGAAGATCCACCCCGAGAAGCCGAGCCAAGAGCCGCCGCCGCAGCAGCGGCAGCGGCCCCGCAGCGATGATAGCGGTCACAAGAGGACCACAAGGCCAAAAGCACCTCCGCAAGTGGTTGACACCTTCGCCCAGGCAAAGGTTGCTCGTGTCCCAGTTCTCATCTCGTGCTGCAGTGCGCGTGTTTGGCCTTGCTGGTGGCCGGCAGAGCTCTCGTGGCTCGGGGAAAAGGTGCGCGGGTGCGAGGCCACGTCCGCGCGGCTTTGCTCAGAAGATGCGGCTGGGAGGAGGTGCCAGGTGGCGTGGGGCACGTACCTCAAGCGGATGGCTGTGTTCAGCTCGAGGCCTCCACAGGAGATCTACTCTGTGACAATCCCGTGGCTGCCGATGGTGGAGATTGACTGGCAAAACGTCAAGTTGCTCCGGGTGCGGACATCTCCACCTCAGTCACCTCAGTCTGCATGACACCGTCTGGAGTCATGGCAAGTCCCTCGCAGCTTCCCCGACGAGCGCCCTCGGGCTCGGCCGATCCCGTGTCACCCCAAATCTAACGCTCTGGAAAATGCAGCATAGAACGCCACTTGTCATGAAATCAAATTGAGGGGCCAAAATAATACAGCATCGGTGCGCATTTATCGGTGCGCATGCACGGCGTGCTGCGCTGAATTTGCAGATTGGGCAGGTAAGGTGGGGGGGCGCGGAGGGGAGCTCGAGAGATCTGCGGAGGGCTGATGCGAGCGCTGGCGTCACGCCAACCCCGGACTTGCGGCGCTTGCAGCTTCAGATCGAGATGAAAGCATGTTAGTCCGTTGTGAAAGGGGATGCCAAAATAGAGATTCGTGCCTGAATTGTGGTTTCTCGGGTATACAGCTCATCGCTACAGGGTGCCACGGCATCCTAAGGGTTGTGCGGCACGGTTGCTGGCGAGGGGCGGGGATGCTGATAGGAGTTGGAAGTGGACACGATGGAGTTGACGCGGGTGTGGCACCCTGACAAGTTCCTGCAGAAGTATGGCGACCGCTTGGTGGCTGCTGAGCGGGAGATGATCCTGTTACAAGTAACAACGATCTCGCAGGTGCTCTGTCACCAGCTCTCACGAGCTTCTGTGGTGTTAGCCAGCTCACCGGGCAGCATCGGCATCCCTGCCGCAGTATGCCCGTGTTTTCTGCTCTCATTGCATCGACCATAGGAAGCAAGGGTTTCGGTGTAGCTAACGCCCGAACTTCCGTTGTGGTCCCTGTACCCGTGCAATAATGCATCGCCTGCAGTACCGAGGATGAACCGGAACGTGGCGACTGCAGACGCCTGTGTCGTGTCAGGTGATTTGCTGAAACGCAATATGAGATGCCAGCCAACGAGCAGTGCATTTCTGCTAACACATCTGCTGCCTTGGTGTGTGCTGCGTTCTTGCAGGTGCTAAACCTTGCCAGGCAGCAGTTGGCAGCGCCCGAGATCTAGTGTATCCGAGGTTTGTGTGAACGGCCCTCCCGAGGATATGACACTTGCATGTTGTATTCCATCGATTCAGCGCCGATCACGCAATAAGGATCCAGCTCAGTCGCCGGAGCCGCCGCAAACGTAACGTATATCTGACGCTCGCAAAATGCCACAGAATCCCTTCGTCTCGGGCACGTGCTGTGAATGTGAATGTGCGCCGATCTATGGGCCTGCCGCCGCCTGGCTTCCGTGGCGTGAGGAGTGCGCTCGATGTAGTGGAATCGCCTCCGCAGCAGCATGCCAGGGCGCAGCATGTGGCCGTTCTGACTGCAGCACTTGGCAAGGGAGCATCTCTCGGCGAACCGGTGGTGGACTCGATTTGCGGTCCTGGAAGAACGTATGGCGGATGCTTGGGTGTGTGGTGGGTGCAACAGGCGGATTGTTTTTCCTCTGCGCGGCTGTTTCTGCATGGATTGTTTTTGTGACATCATGTTTCATCCGCAGTGGTGGTTGCTCCTGGCGCTCACAATATTCCTGCACCGCAGTTTGCCTTCCCACATGCGGCTATCAACGGTTGAGAATGGTGTTCAATCTGTGCAAGACTCGCCGCTGTGTGCCTTTTCAGCCGTGATCCGCGTGGGCGTGATGCGCAAGGTTTGTGCGCAGCAGCAACTTTCATGATTGGTTATGTGCTCTTTGAGATTTCCTCGACGCAAAAGATATTGCCAATGTGCAAGGCATCCACCTCCTGCAGCCCAGGTTGTCCTTGGCTCGCCAAGTGCGCAGCAGTAGAAGCGCCTTTCCCACTCCTGCTAGTGGCAGGCTTCTGGTCGCGTGGAAGAGTTTTCACTCTCCGCCGGGAGATGCTCTCCTTCGCGGGTCTGAGTGTTGGAACGCAAAAGGAAGGTGATAGGGACGCTCTGTGGATGTTTCTTTGTAGAGAATTATACATAGTATCTGACGGGCATGTATTCCATTTATGCCCTTCCGGCGCAGTGTAGTGCCCCTCTGGCACAGGGGAAGTATGGATTATGGGGCGCAAGGAATAATCAAGGCCGTACGTATGTAGGTATCGGCTGGTGGGCTAGACTTAATCTAGGATTGAGACGGGTTGGCAATGGATGGGTTGATGGGGCATTGCACCCTCGCTCTCTCTAGGGCGTGATCCTCAAGCGTGCAGGGATAGCACAGTGCAGTAGAGGGGATGCCACTAAAGCATTTGGAACACCGGCAAATCAAGTGGCGACATGCAAGTATTCAGTCCGCAACAACATTAGTCCCTGGCATGATGTTCAAAGGTGCCATTCAAACATGCCAGACGTGCGCGTGCTTGAATATACTCGCGAATGCGGGGTACATTCAGCTTAAGGATAAAATACATAGAACGGATCGTTTTAACTTTCGTTGCGCTTAAGCTTAGGCAAACATGGAACATTGCACTCTGCGCATAGGCAAATGGTTTGATGACTGTCTGTGTGCAGGCAAATAATCTGATTCAGCAAATAAGCAAATAATTTTGATCGAAGTCTGGGTGCAAACAATAAGTTTAAAAGCAAATTGATTTGCATGCATCAGTGCTATTAAACTCAATTGCATATGCGCTCACTGCAAGTGAATTTGACCATATCAATTTTGATTATCACAACGCACACACCGCAGGTGTTAAGCATCGGGGCACACAAGAGTAACGATCCATACCGTGGTACTATGGTACTAACTACTGGTAAGATATCAATTTGCCTACGCGAATGATACTTTGAATGTATTTGCCTACTTGTAGACCGCTATAAAAGCATTTGCGCTTACGTGCATACTACGAAATTCTGCGGTTACCGCCTATGCGCAAAGTAAGTTGATTCCTACAAAGGAATGCATTGGTACCACCTACTAATATAATGTTGATATAATTCATTCACTATCCATCCATTGTCGACCAACATTGATACCTGAAATAAATGGCATGGCACTTATACATTCATAGCACTCGTACGATGACAATCACGATGCTTAACCGGCGCGGCAGGGCGACGAAACTAGTGGAATAAGGCATTTTGTTTATGAGTGATATATTACGTATCTCTATCATGGAATACGCCCCGTACACAAAACCGCCGTCAGACCGTCGGAAACCGCGACGCATATGCATAGAGATACCGTATTGCATCCCCATCTGCACAATGAGCAGCTGGCTATATAATCCAGTAATGGTATGTAAAGCCAATGCAGTAATCAGCTCCGATCTTGAGCTGGGCTTCTACATAAATATTTGTATATGTGAACAATCCCAACGTTTGTGGTACAAGTCATCAGCTAGAACTACAGAAGTAGTAAGGCTACAAGGAGTAGCAGTCAGGCAACAATATGTATGGTTGTATGACGAGCATAGTTTTTTTCGTGTGCCTGGATTCGCCCGAGAGCCTTACTGGTTGTGCGTGGATTCTTTCCCTTTGTGTCAGTTTAGATGTGTGCAGCGTGATGTGTTGGCAGCAAAATTCCAGATAGCATAGAGTCGTTGATCGAATGACGAAGAGTACAAAGCGCACAGTGAGCTGACGTGCATTGCATCACATGCAGCATGGCATAGATCGTACGCTCAGGAGGAACTATCGTTTAAGCATGAGTGTCACCAGGGTTGTGCAGGTGCTACTTTCTCAATGTTAACAAGCAAGAAATCCTCGGAGGTGCGCTTACACTTGAAATATCCCTTTTGCCCGCACCCTCCTTCGCTCAAGCGCACCCCTTTCTCCCGTATGGTCTTGACGATGTCATGATACTGTGTGTGCTCCGGGCCAATGTGAACACAATAAGTTCTGGACTGATTGTAGACCATGCATTGCTGAACATTAGAACTGGGACCCGCCACGAAGTATTGTTCCATGGGAAGTTGGATCTTTGCGATGAACGATTTCCCGAGTGAAGGTGGTACGCCATTACCCTCCGGCGGAAGCACCTCCCCGGTCAGATTGCTTTTTATTCTTACACCTGGTTCCGATGCTAAGTGAATGACCTTGCCGCCCTGGTTGCTGAAATCTGCTTTCGAATCTGGCTGCGTACTCTCCGGCTTGCTACATACCTTCTTATGCACTTTCCAATGTGCCTTCTGACAGTCTCGACCGCAGTACGCCGTAGTCTTGCAAGCACGGCACAAACTGGAGGCGTTTGCTGCACCGCAGAAAGTGCAATTTTGGTATTCCTTAAGCACTTTCAAATTCTCAGGTTTAACTCCCACGACGCGTCCGTCCTCAAGGGTGATACTATATCGGCCAGCACCGCTCTTTTCGCCGCAGATCCCCTTTGTTCCGTTTAACTCCGGAGCTTTTGCCAGGCCTTGGAGCCTTACGCGCTTACCCTGCAGCCGAATCGAACCTTGTGCGAACACCTCCTGACCCTTCATCCAGAATTTGCAGAGTTGGTGTGCGGTGAGTGTTCCGGTGCGGGTCTTGCAAGGGATGCTCGGGTCCGCGCCAAGTTCAGCCAATAGCGCTACGGGCTCCAGTTTCTGAGCCATAACCGGCTCCAGAAGCGGTACACAGTCGAAACGGTTCTTTGCGTTGACGTTGGCTCCGTGCTCCACCAGGAGGCGGCACAGGCGCAGCGTGAGCGAATTGTAAGTAGCCGTGCAGCAGTGGTGCACGACCGAGTATCCCGCCACGTCAACGCAGTCAACACGCGCGCCCAACTTTAGGAGCATTTCTGCAGTTTTCAGATGCCCTGAGGATCCCCGCGCTTCAGCAGATCTTGCCCCTGCGATTACGCCGAGTAGGGGAGAAAAACGGAGCATCGACTCGCGTTTTTCTAACAATTTCGTCAGCGCCGCGCCATTCGTATTCGTAATCATTTCGGTTACACGTTCGACGTTTCCGTTGAAACACGCCACCATGAAGTGGCTGAGGGGAGGATCTGCTAGACCTGGGTGCATCGGATTGAAGTCGCCTCCTTCAGACCAGAGAGCTCGCAGCTCGAAGCCGATATCCGACGGAAAATCTGCGAATATAAAGCTCTGATCGCCGTTTCCGTATTGATCGTCCGCGTTCAGGCGACAGTCGCACGACTTTTGGAGAATCTCGCGAAATCTGTGGATCCAATCTTTGCTTGAATTGAGACTATTTGCACTAGCTTGCTGGCATATGTTCCTACAGTCTTCAGAGGCTGCCTTGCCGAGTTGGTTCATGAATGCCTCAAGCTTCGCGAAACCTTCCATGCTTTGCGACGTAGGTTATATTTTTCCTCTCGCGGGCAACTTTGGTTTAAGGCCGCCTTTCTCACGCTCGGAAAGGCCCTAGCAGGAAATTGTTACCGTTTACATGTCCTTCCCAACCCGAGCTATTTTATATCGTACATGAAGGGGAGTGACACAGTAACTAGTGTCACTACAAGCAAGGGGAATAGACTATTCCCCTTGACTACAAGTATTAGTATTATGTCGTAATACCGTTACAGCACCCTCGCCTGTAGCAGAGGGAGCAACCAGATTTCTTAACACAGTGATCCGTCGAACCCACACAGCATAGGGGGGGGCCAGACGCCCCCGCCCCCCCCCATTGTATACCTTAGCGTTTTTTTTTCAAGACCCAATAGGCAAAAGGGCCTAAGGTATGCATTTTTCCAGGTGCCTATAGGGGGACGAGTTCCCCTAGTGGGGCGGGGCCCGGAACCGCCTTAGGTGTAGGGGTTTCTACCGTGCATATACGTCCCCTGTCCCAATGTTAAGGCTCTACGTTAGGAGTCACGGGTGTCGGTCCATCGCACCAGCCACCAAATATCGGGGCAAGATTTTGTCGACCATGTTTTCATTGGCGATTGATATTAAAAAAATACTCTTTGTATACGAAACGTACGTTGAGGACTTTTGTCACCTCTGGTCGACCGAATCTTCGCAACGTCGTTCTACTCTTCAAATATATGTTGTCGGTGTTATCCAGTATTTATATCCGCCAGGCCGCCCTAGAAAATAACAGTTTAGGGCTACCTTAGGCTACATAACCCCGGCCGGACCCCCGTGGGGGGTTACTGGAATATCCCGGTTCAAGATATCAGACAGTCAGTGAACCAATATAGATAAACTCCCATAAGAAATAAACCCTAAGCTAGATATACCCGGAACGGTCACGGAGTCGGAACGGTCTCGAGTCTAGCTACCTGTGACACTCGGTGTGTCACAGCACAGGCTTACGGATCAGTCACGGTCCAGTGTCGGCTACCTAGGAATCTGTCATAGGGGCCTGCACCGGGACTCCCGGTCAGGGCTGCCTATACAGATTTCAGCAGGGGTTTCTAAGGCGGTATGGCCTTGAGAGTCCGGACGCATACTGAAAAAATATGTTTTTGCCCCTGGGTCTCTAAGGTAAAAAAATTTACGAACGACAAGTGGCCCCTACTGATGGACCCAAAAAAAATTATGAACGACAAGTGGCCCCTACTGATGGACCCCCGGGTCTTGCCCCCCATTACAGCATTGCATCGGTTGTTGCACAGATGCAGCGAGAACGCATTTTGACCGCCTAAAATTCGGGCGCAACATAGCATTGCTTGCTCTGAAAAACGCAAATTGTCGTGTTTCAAAGCAGGAATGTGCGCGTATAAACATAAAGGTCCTTTAGAGTTGCACTTCTTCTCGCAGTTCCAAAGTACCTAGAATAGAAGTCGGTATTCATGGGGAGACCGACTTCCACCCCCCCCATAAGGTGAGGGTGAGTGTCTCCTCCTGTTTCACCCCTCGCCCCTCGCCCCGAGGTGCCACGTCAAATTCCATCATTCCGTCATTTCCGACCCGCTAATTAAACACTATGTTATCTCATCTTAGTCGCGTAGAGACTGATTCCACCCACCCACCCCCCACTATACGAGTGGGGGGCATGTCTCCCGTTGTCCTCGGAGAGCGTGTGTCCCTCATTTCCCCCCCCACTATACGAGTGGGGGGCATGTCTCCTGTTGTCCCCCCTCGGAGAGCGTGTGTCCCTTGCATTTGCCTCGGTCACTCAGACAACCGTTGCACACCCCCTATGTATTTTATGTTATCCATCTTAGTTATCCGAGAGTCTGTGCTTCCGACTGCGTTTCCGTGATATACATATATATAAGGATATATATATATATCCTTATATATATATATATATTTCTTTAGCCAATAGCTGAATTTCTGATCAACCAGTGTCATATAGGATGGCGTCATCTTTATTTTTTCTTGTATTTTCTGCCAGAAATTTTAAGAATTATCAACTTTGAAACCGAAAAACAGTTATAACTCTAACAAAAAACATTTTTTGGACCCGCCGTGTTGCATGTGGCATTTTCTATGTAAACCCCCCACTATAACATGCACACCAATACCAAAACAGGCACACAAAATTTCCGTCCCCGACTAGTGAGATACAAATGGCTATGTAGCTAACATAGTCAGATGTAAGTATTAATTGCCTGTAAATATATTGAAAATGTATATTGTGCAATAGTATGTAGTCATAATATCAAAATTTCTAGACGTTACATACGGTTTACAATTTATTTGATTATCTAGTCATCAAAAGGCCAAAATAGAGGACTCCTGCATAGAGCATGGCGAAATAGATATGTTAGATAGCAGAACAGTCAATATAAGCCATTTTCTGGATGTCACATACACCGATTTTTGAAATATCTGATTATCAAGTTATCAATTTTCAGAGTTAAAGGACTCATACAGCAAAATATAAACAGTCATTTGCATATTGCGTCGATTCTCGAAAGTGCCCGGAGATCTGAATGTGCAAACATTTTTTGCATGTATGGCATGCGGGCCATGGCTCATCTCGTATGCATCGCATGGATCCTTACATCGAGGTAAGCTATCCAATCTTGCATGAGTTTTGTGGCAGCCTGCTGATGTGTTCAAACGGGCTGCAAATTTTTGCAGTAAATTATTGAATTTCATCAAAACATGCAATAAGCCAGGCTGCTCAAGCCCAACTCCACCCTCGTCTTCCCACCACCACCATTGCCAGCTCCACCCTCGTCGTCTCCACAACTATCCTCGTCAACTCCAGCCCCATGATCCCCATGATCCCCATGATTCCCATGTCTGCCTTCTCTTCTGTTGTTTTCCCCACCCCGACTTCTGCTCCCAAGTCCGCTCCTCGATCTGGGTATCACAGATGCCCTCGAGCAATCCCTTCACCTGTATTAGGCCATGCCCTCAACCACACCACTGTAAAAGGAATGCAAATACGCTTCAAACGAAGAGAAATCCCCTCCGGAGTGGACGTCGGTCAAAAGGAGCTCTGACCATTGCTCCGCCGCTGCGGGAACACGATATTGCGATGGTGGCTAGAGCCGCGTCTCTCCGAATGTTCAAAGGCGGTTCAAAAGAGTGAACCACTTTAGCGGCCCATTTCATCCCTCATCCATGCATGTCAAGATGCACATTTCCTGCGAGAGCGCTTTCGCAGTGCTCATCAGCTGAAGCTGCTTCTCTTGAGAGTGGCGTGTTGCAGGGTTGTCTTCAGCTCTAGTTCACGATTGAGCTTCAGAAGTTGGACCCGGTAGCCCCATGCAGGCCTTTGCTGATAGCAGACGCATGGTCATAAGGAATGCATCCGAAGTTCTGCCTGGTCAAGCCAAGCCGGCAACTCCGCTCTGCTTTCTCGATCGGGCCCATGCCGGAGCAGGCATCGACGTAAGCAAGACCTCTGAGGGCGATTCCCTGCTTGGGCCGATTGCGGGCAGTGGGAGACCCAAGATGCATTGGCAGCGCACCTCGGAGTGCTGATTGGTGCATGCGCAGAACACTTGTCGGCCCTCATCCTGCAACACGGCCTGGGCATTCTTGAAGATGCCATCTCCGGACAGCTGTGCAAAACAAGCACAGCCTCTCTCAGTTCGGTCATACCTAATTCTCTGCCACGTCTAGTGTCGAGTTCAATCCATGACAGTACCCCCCTCCAACCCCTCCCCCTCCCCCTTTTGTCCCATCCCTGAATAGACTCTGCCTGATCCAACGAGCAATCACAGTCCTGCGCACATGGGAGGGCGGTCTGGGAGGGAGGGCAAGGGCGTCATGTCGTCACACGTCATCGACTGGCTGTGAGAGGTCTGGCCCATCTGGTCATCAGCGAGCCTGCTTGGAACCGGTACTTCGTGGCATGCATGCCGAGTCTCCGAAGGCTGACGCCCGTGACGTGTGCGGTGCCCATACCTCGATTTGGCATCTCCTGCTCCTCAGCAGCACACCCGGGGGACAGGGACACCGCAGCCCGCAGTGTGATCGAAGGCGCCCCTCGCAGCAAGGCCAGGGCGCGAGGTGTGCCTCCGCGCAGCTCACCAGCAGTATCGTCACGGCCGGGGGCGCCAGGAGCGCCACCTTCTGCGCCGTCATAATCATCCTGACGTCCGCTGCCAGTACAACCCGCGCCATCCATCGACTGAGATCTCTGTTAAGCTGCTCTCTGTTTTTCCTCGGCACAAGGATGGCCTCATCCCTTCCCCCACAGAGCCGTCGGCTGCCCTCCGGGCAAGCATGGCTCACGGCCGTTCAACGCTCCACGCGAGCTGCAGCTTGAGAACGAACGGAGGAGAAAGGCGTTACACGTTACACATTCAGAGTACAGTCATGTTGACATCAAACGAAACACATACACGCGCACGGATGGGACCCCAAGTAGGAACAGTGCAGAACAGCAGTTGCAGTGCAAGTGTGATGCAAATCACTCAAGATCGCGGCTTACTCGCAGGGTGTCCAGCGCAAGGGCTTCGTTGCCATAGAGCTAGAGGCAGGGGTAGCGGGTTGCAAGCGCAGATCAGTGGTGGGCACGCCAGGTCAGAAGGAAGCAACTCGGTGTATCATTCTCAGCCCCTTGGGACAGCCCTCTGAAACACCGGCCGTGTCATGGGTGAACAAGCTCTCTTGAGACCAGGATTTGGGGCAGGCAGGGAGCAGGGGGGTGGTTTTGAGCGTAGGGTTGGTGGTGGGGAGATGGCTTGGGCAGCTTTGGGGTAGAGGTGAACTGGCTTCAGTGGCACAGCAGCAGTGCGCAGGCGGTGCAGTTGCAGAGGCGCTCAGGTGGCCCAGCGAGGCTTAGTTTTGGAAATCAGGTGTAGTAATATCGCAAAAGCAATTAACACTGTCCATTACACAAACTTGATAGCCCGTTCGCTGAGCGCGCAGACACTCAGCGACCAATCGCAGCCACGCAAGGCAAATAGCCACTCAGCGACCAATCACAGTCACGCATGGCGAATGTTCGTTGCTTCGCAAGCACTACTCATGCTTCGGCAGATTTCACTATTAAGTGTGAAGCCCTTGGATCTGTGTCATCAACTCTTCATCTATCATTCCGATCAGATGATCATTGTCGTCCCCTACAGATCTGATCCTACGGCTCCGATCTGATCATAGCCTTCTCACCCTTCTAGACACTGCAAGAGATCCTAGAGTTAGGGTTTCTTAGGGTTTCTTCAGGGTGAGCTATCGTGGGCCTAGACAGACAGTCTTTACACCTAACTGATCAGGAGGGATTGCAAATTCCAAGACTTAGGGGGTCCCAGTCTCCTCTAGTACGCTCCGAAAAATCCGGATAAGTGTCCCGAAGTGCGTGCTGAATCCGTTGATCCCCGTTGTGGGTACATAGTGCAGGCGATCTTCTGTGGCTATTTGATGCCAAAGGCATTGGTACAAGGATGAGTCGCACACGTGTAACCCTGAGGGTGAAGCAGCCCCTGAGAGCACGTCCACCCAGGCCACCCAGAGAGCACTCCAGCACAGCAACGCGCCTTGAGGCCGACGAGTTCTCACCATCGGCGCTCGAGTGCTTGGCGCGCCCCGAGCTGCCTTCAAGGCTCGGCCGCGGAGCTTGCTCCCGCTGCAGAGGTCTCCGGCGACCGCCCTTCATCGCGCGGCGTGCGGCGAGCCCTTTGGTGGGGAGCAGGCACCTGCGTCTTTCCCGACATTCGCCGGGATGCACAGGAGCCGGTGCTTCTCCACGAGGGAGAGGACGCTCTTCCCCACATTCTTCAGCATGAGCGATTTAAGGTCGTGGCGGGCGAAGGCACCTGCAGTGATCCATGATGCAGGAGCATTGCCACAGGAAGCCCCAAGTGATGAGTTTTGTCTGCCCGAGTGAAGGGTTTGACAAGGCAAGCGATGGCGAGGCGATGCAAACGTCTTGGCAGTCTGCGACATGCTTGTAAGGACAGGAATCATCCGGGAGGTACCGAATGATATGCTCTCGGGAATCTCGAAGGTCAGCTTCTTGAAGAAGCTTGGCCAGTTATCCAGATCTACGAGCACGACGCACTTCACGCTCGGGGCCTTCAGCTGCTCCAGCCACTGCTTGAGCTTGAGTTGGTGGGGGGTCTCTTTGCTCGGCGAGGAGCCCTTGTGCGGTATGCCCGTGTGCTTGGGAGAGTGCGCGCCCATCCTGTCCTCGTCCACGCTTCGAGCAGCGCCATAAAACGAGCCTCCGAGCCCAGACTGGAAACTACACAAAATGTCAGATGCTGACATTTCACGCTGGCAGTAAAAGTATCAGATCATTAACAACCGGATCGGGCATAAACACCACAAGTTCTGACCATCGACAGTCTGGGCACCCTCCCTCTGCCAAGAGCTCGCCTCACCTTCGCACTCCGCTTGTCATCGGGCTCGAAGCTTGTGACGAAATCTTCTAATTGCGTGTGCATCGCGGGATGACTTTTTTTTCTCTTCCGTGGAAATAAGTGTTTAGCAGCTCGATGCTCCAAAGCATACTCCCTCCCTAGTAGTCGCGTCAAACGTCGATCGCCATCGTCAAACAAAATTTCGTACGTGCGTTTCCGGCCGTCTGTGGCACGTTGTGGCAGCCATCGGACCACCCCGCTGAATTCCGAGGGCGCAGCATCCACCATGGGCCACGTCACACGTATCCGACGTCCGTCCATCGTCAATGGGTCACGGCACTGAGACATGGCGGGCGCGGCGCTGATTCGCTTCGTGGCGTCGGCGCCGCTGTCTAATGTGGCGGGGGCTGTTCTAGTTCCTGTCGTGGCATCGGCGTCACTGTTCACTGGACACACATCATCCACTCTGACACACGCCCCTCGGCTCAGCTCAACCGGCTTCGCGTCCTGGGTAATAGCCACGTTGCCCGCTTTCTTCAGATGATCCGGTGTCTCCTCCCCGCGAGACATGCGGCGGAAGGTATCATCATCTATGGCCGCAGCTCGGGCTCCCGATCTGGTTTGCCCTAGTGCACCCGATGACGTGCACTGCTGTTGCTGAAGTTGAAGGAGGCGTAGAGTACGCATATCCGCAAGGAGCGGCTCATTCGCGGTTATTGGTCGCTCGGAATGTGAGATGCGCTCAACAGTAGGAAGGGGACTTGCATACGATGTCGCAGCCAGGTTCGGGGGCTGCGCAGTGCCGAGCTGTGCTCCCGAGCCAAGCTGTGTCAGCTGCTGCAGCAGCTGCTGCTGCTGAAGTTGAAGGAGGTGTGGAGTACACATATCCGCAAGGAGCGGCTCACACGCGGTCATTGGTCGCTCGGAATGTGAGATGCGCTCAACAATAGGAAGGGGACTTGCATACGATGTCGCAGCCAGGGTCGGGGGCTGCGCGGTGCCGAGCTGTGCTCCCGAGCCAAGCTGTGTCAGCTGCTGCAGCTGATGCTGTTGCTGAAGTTGAAGGAAGCGTAGAGTACGCATATCCGCAAGGAGCGGCTCATTCGCGGTTATTGGTCGCTCGGAATGTGAGATGCGCTCAACAGTAGGAAGGGGACTTCCACACGATGTCGCAGCCAGGTTCGGGGGCTGCGCGGTGCCGAGCTGTGCTCCCGAGCCAAGCTGTGTTTCTAGAAATGTTTCCAGCCACCTGTCGGCCTGCTCCCTGGAAGGAAACGACTTGTGCACAGCACCAGGGTAGCCTGTGACATACTGAGAGGCTTCGTTCCACGTGGAAAATATTCCGACACGAGCACCTCGAGCCACCGCATAGCACTTTCCCATCTGGAAAAAATGTGTGAGGCGAAGACGAGCAAAAACAACTGCACAAAATAGTCTTCTACCGCGGCAGATAGATTACTTCATTTTCACACAGAGAACGATGTTTGGAAGGTTTATCCGGAAGTAAACGTGCATGTATGGTTTTTGCTACGGTTGCGTGTTCGTGTGTTCGTCAGATTCATCGTGTTGTGCAGGCTGCAGCGGCGAGGCTCGCGAGGCCCTTTAGCACAATGCTACCGTGAGATCACCGTGAAACTTTTGCAAACTCGCAACAGCTTCTCCCCCACAAACTTTTTGAAACTTTTTGAATCCTTCTCTCGTCCCCACCGCACGCCAGCGCCAGTTGAGACGAGCCGCGCTTCGCGCGGCTACCCGCGATTCGCGCGACTACCCGCGACTCGATTGGAGGGCTGCGTTTATACTTGATATTTTGAATCCTAAATGTCACAAATAATTATTATTTTGTCACACGCGGGTTGCGTGTGAAAGCCTTCGTAATAGTGGTACGTAATGTAGTAGGCAGCATCGCTTAAACCGCCGCGCCGAGACGTGGGTTCGATTCCCGCCGTAGGCCTATAATTTCCCTGAACTTGAATTTTTCCCGGTTTGTGATGAAAATTTCATTCGTGCTCTACAAGACAAGGATGCGCTTTGGGGTTTTGGCGTTGCGCGCAAGTTATATCAGGGTGGTGGCGCCTACGCCGCTGGCGTGGCGCCTAGATTTATTTGGTGCCGCCAACGCTGGCGTGGCGCATGGATTTTAAATTCACGGCGCCCTTGTAGAGGGGGGGAGGGGAAAAGTGCGCGTAGGGCGAGGGGCAGGCCCTAGTCCGATAAAATGTCTTTTTTGGTGTCAGCACCCGACGAATTACTCGGTGATTATACTCATTCAAGTTCAGATTACTCGATAATTATACCCATTCAAAACGAATTATACAAATACCGAAATTCATACTCGTGTATCAAACCAAAAATGAAAATTTACTTTTCTCCGTCCGTCGTCGTCGTCGTCATTCTCGAGTCATCAGACTTGAGTCAAACCATCGACTGCGGAATGCTCGAATCATCGTGCGTATGGGCCCATGCCACATAGGCGTGGGCCCATTTTGCCTATGCATCATCGGGCCTACGGCCAATTTATACCCCCCCCGCCCGAGTTGTCTCCTCCAACAGTACTGACGTTTTTGTGAGATATATTGTGCCTACAATATATCGGGTGTTCACTGAGTTGTTCTCATACAAGTGTAAACTGATTATAAGAGATAGCGAATATAAATGGCTACTGCCCGACAGTCCTTGTGATAGGACTAGAATCTCGTTCAGTCCTATCACAAGGACCGGACGCGCGGGAATTTTTTTAATCATCCTCTTGATGCTCCTAGTGCCTATCCTCCGGATTGTAGTCTCATTGGGACCTAAACTGGGTACCCCTTTGCCCGCTTGCCTAAACAATGTCGCAATTTCATGCTACGCTATCAACATTAAGCATGGGTAGCGTTAAAAATTACTAAATTCCAACCACACCACAGTGATATTTTCGGCTTTTGTATACCCAGGCAACTTCAACCGATATTTTGAGGGCGAAGATGACCTCTGATCATTGTTTTGACAAGACACTGCAGAAAGAGCAGCTCGCGAACTTCACATCATGGGTCTCCGAATTTTCGCAAGGCCTTCGTGGAGGTAGCTAGCGTGAGAAACATCTCGGTCCTTGTGGTAGGACTGGCCTTTTTATTTAATTTGAATTAATTTTACCCCCACCTCTTCAGCCCTCACAAGTGCATACCCGTATCGAGTATATCACCCGGCACATGTTTTTAATAAATATTTGAGCACCCAAGGATGATCTTTAACACCGTAAGGGCGAATTCGTTTTTAGCAGTATGGGATCAGTATGAGGGCGGAAACATCCATAACTACCACGGTAGTCAACTATTGGATATTTATGAAGTATTAGTGTCCATATTGGGGAGTTGGGCGAGGTCCCTCAACCCTTCAATGGCCACCAAACTCGGTTTATCGAGTGGAGGACTTTGTGGAAAGTGCAGGGGTGTTCTGCTGCCACGTGACAAAAGCGTACTCTATGGAGAGGGCTCTAAAGGCTTCAAATCAAGGATATGGTATTCCCCCCCATTGGTATACACCATGATACGTCATCGCCCACTCATAACATCAAGTCAATAGTGGTGGCATGTTCATGGCGCATGCCCAAAAATGCCCCCAACAGCTGTTCAACAGAATTTCCTTAAGTATGGTGATGATGGGTCACATATATTCATGTGTGCACATACGGTGCGAGTGATAATGAAGTGTCATATCATCCACCTAGTTCCGCAATATAATATATGCGAAGAATCGTGGCAAATGGATGTCTAGAACTTGAGTTATTGCCGAAAACGTGAAAATAAGTTCCTAGAAAACAGGATCAGTATGAGCAGTATGGCAATTCGCCCTTAAGGTGTTAAGCACTCAAACATCATCTACATCGAAAAATCGTGGCGGCTAGCCCCCTTTTACTTCGATCCTTGTGGTAGGACTGGAGCGTCGGGCAGTAGCCATAAAGCGGTATGTGACCTAGTTATATGTCACCTAGTACTGTACGAGTACTGGTACAGCTATCGGGAGTCAGAGCAAGTTATGAGCTACGGGTCACTGAATCCAGCACACATAGTGCATAGTACATACACACATACACATAGTACATAGTGCCGTTACAGGTGGCAGAGAGCGGCTCGCAGACAAAGTGTTCCGAAACAACAAACAGCTAGGAGCTGGAAACTGCTAGAGGGAGGCCTGTGCTTTAGCCAGGGCGGTCCCTTTCTAAAAATGCTGCTAGGATATTGCTTTCAAGCTAAGTTCCTACAGCCAATCTCAAAGCTACTCAGCCACTTTCAAAGTGGTCCACAAAGCTGCAGAATTCACCAGTGTCGAAGATGTTGTCGGAGTCAAAGATGTTCAACCAAAACCAGAGTCCAGAGATCATAATCCAGAACCAGAGTCCAGAGACCAGAGTCCAGAACCAGAAACCAGAAACCAGAAACCAGAAACCAGAAGCCAGAACCAGAAGCCAGAGCCAGACTCGTAGAGCAAATTCAGGAATCCGGAAATGTGAAAATCTGAGTCCAAGTCTGCCGAGACCACAAAAGTAAAAGGAAAGCCGAAAGCAAAAGTGCATGGCAAGGCAAACGGACTGTTGGCAATCACCCCACACCCCAGTGGGATGTACTGCTGCGGTGAAGTCAGCGGCTCGATCGAGCACCACCGAACCCTGAACCGCTGAGCCACATGCAAGGCACATGAGGGCGGGCGGGGCAAGGGATGCAAAGGAGAAGACTCTCGGCAAAGTTGCCACACCGACACGTGACCGTGTAGCCGGTGGGGCCGAGGGAATCTCGTTTCCGTGGTGAGAATAACCGTCGGAGCTGTCGCCATCGTCGATCACGGAAAGCTCAACCGGGTGAATCGGGTCGTGAGAGGCGTCAATCGAACACAAATTAAGAGACGTGTCCTCGCATGCCGGTAAGCCCTGGTCCATAAAAGTGACCCGGAGTGGCTCCTCGAAAGGAGACCCGTGGGCAGCTAGGTCCGATGGCAAAACAGGGTAAAGCCTAGTGTCGATCTCGTGATTGGCAGGTGGTGGCACATCGCACACCACCCGGGTGCGCCTGCCCCAACACTCACTATGGGTGTGAGTGCTCCGGCCAAGGGAGGTGCGCGCGCCCCTACACGCACGTCGGCAGCAGCAGAGCAGCAACCAGCAGCAATCCGACCTGGAGAACCGCTGGTGGACAAGCAGGATTGGAAGCTGATCTCTTCAGAGTTTGCAAGGCTGCAGAGTAAGTACGCTCGGGTACTGGGAGGACCATTTTAAGGGGCCCGCATTACCGGTAATTTGGAAATGGGGTGTGGTAATACCGGGTAATTTACCGGTTTCAATGGTAATGGTGGTAATTACCAAAGTATTACCGCCTGCAAGAAATTGCCCAACTTTAACTCTGGAGCTCGGAATCAAGGCTCGGTATCGATAACTCGATAACTCGATATATCGATATATCGGGTTATCATATCGTATCGATAACTTTTTTCACTTATCGTGTCGTATCGATACATTTTTTTTTTATCGTATCGTATCGATATCATTACGCCAATATCATATCGTATCGATAGCTTTTTTTTCCATATTTACGTCTCGGTATGTCGATACGCGCCCGCTGAGGATTTAATGTTGGCGCTAGGAACGCGAAGGATTAGGAGCCTAGTAGAGTTTAGAATGTGTGTGCGTAGTTATATGTTATTGCTAGCGTCTTTGTTCCTAAGCTAGTATTGCCACTCCTTGACGCACCGGACGTAATAGCGTAAGTATTGCAATATCGGGACCGACGTATCGAGATATCGCGATATATGTGATTCATCATGCGGAGTTTGGCATATCGTATCGATAACTTTTTTTACTTATCATATCGTATCGATAAAGTTTTCGAAGTTATCATATCGTATCGATCCCCCCGTAACATATCATATCGTATCGACAATAAATATGCGGTTATCAAAACGTATCGATATCAAAAAATAAGCTCGATACCTAGCCCTGCTCGGAATTCATTTTTTTCATTTGCTATGGGTTAGTAACGACCATTGCAATTGTATGGTAGCATCACATGGTGTCGACCAACACATGCCTCTATAAAATCGATGAATACTTTATTTGCAGAAGTGCAGCCGGAGTCAAAATCACGGAAATCACCCAACATTCCTCTTGGAGCTCGGAATTCATTTTTCACTTGATATTATGGGTTGGTAACGATCATTGCAATTGTATGGTAGCATCACATGGTGTCGACTAGCACATGCCTCTATATAATCGACGAATACTTTTTTTGCAGACGTGCGGACAGAGTCAAAATCACGGAAATCACCCAACATTCCTCTTGGAGCTCGGAAATCCTTTTTTCACTTGCTATGGGTTGGTAACGATCATTGCAAGTGTATGGTAGCATCACATGATGTCGCGTGATGGTGGTATCCACGCGTGGGGAACCCGCCCACACCAAACCCTAAGATTGAATCCAACGGCGGTGCCACACACGATGATGGACAATGGCATATGTCACGATTTGGTTCTCACAATCAAGGAGTCTATTTAGGATGTATATGAGCTTGCCGGCGTTACTTTTCTGAAAAGCTACATTCGTTTTCAAAGTCTCGTCATACTTGCACACTAGTGTGGTGCGCACATTTTGAACACACGTTTCCTTCCGGTGCAACGTCTTGTGAAACTCGGGAATATCATGAAATAGGCTCAGCAGGAATTTGCGGTTGCCCCGAAACCAGCCTGACCACAGTATGGGGCCTCCTCAAGAGCCGATAAGACGTCTTGGGGCACGCTGTGAACAGTGCCATGCAAATCCTTCCAATTGATAGTCTCTTCATCCATCTCGTTCGGAGAGAGAGAGAGAGAGAGAGAGATTGGGGCAGCCTGGTTGGGTCATAGTGTTGGAGAGAGTTCGGTTTGTAATGTCATGTGAACGCTGCCAAGTCTTGATGGCAAGGCGAGTCGTCGGTGTTCCGTGTGCGCCGCCAATTTTGATCTGGATGGTAAAATCGATGGTAATCTGTGGGTAAAATGGTAAATTACCATGGTAATACTAGATTACCATGGTAAATTACTGGTAATATCCTTAAGTATGGCAGGTACGAGACGATTAAGGGGCTCGGTATTACCAGGTAATTTACCGGTAATACCCGTGCCGGTAATTTACCAAAAATATTACCCGGGCCCCTTAGACCGTTTCAGGTGGACGCGTGTTGTGACGCTATGTGCCAGAACAGGCAGGTGAGCACTTTCTGGACGAACTGCTTGAACAAGCAGTGGAGGGGTCGCATCTTCTGGTGCAATCCCCCCTTTCTTGACCCTAACGTGAGCATCGATGACATCTTGAGGCATTACGCGTCCGAGGCGCGGCAGGTCCAATGTCACACAGCTGCCTTGGTCTTATTGCCCGACTTTCCCCAAGCAATTTGGCGACCGTTACTACGCGAGTTCGGTCTGGAGATCGTGGATGGAGGTCATTCCAAGAGTTAACGAGCACGGTGAGCTCAACCGACTATTTACCTCGCCCGGGGAAGAGAGGGGTCATCGCTCGGCTCTGAAGGAACTACCAGTTCCACGCATGACCAGTACGTACTAGTGGTGATAGCTAAACCGCAGAAGCCGCCCAGCAGGCTGGTCACACGCGAGAGGCCCTCTGCACGACCGGCAGTCACGCTCTCAGGGGCAGCAGCGAAGGTCAGAGATAAGACGGGGACAGTGGAGCCAGGGGTGTTCTTGTGGGCATTGAGAGCAGAACACAGGCGCAGTGAGTATCTCAGAACCCTGAAACAGGAGTTGTTAAGCACCCAGCACCATCGCACAGAACACTTTCGGCTAGTGAGTGACATCATCTGGAGAGTAGCTGAAGGGCGCTACCAGGTGGTATTAGCCCCGGACTCGCCGCTGCGGGAGCTAGTGCTGAGGGAGGCGCATGAAGCACCAGCGGCAGGCCACACTGGCAGAGACAAGACTCTGGATCGAGTCAGGAGGCGCTTCTGGTGGCCGCGGATGGATCTGGACGTCGTGGAATGGGTGAAGACCTGCGTGACCTGTCAGCAGTCACAGCCGAGGCAAGGATATCCCATGGGGTTGCTGCAGCCACACCGAGTTCCGAGTAGGCTCTGGGAGGTGGTGAGCATCGACGTCGTAACCGGACTACCCACGACAGAGCGGGGGGTAGACGCTGTCACTACCTTCACCTGTAAGCTGAGCAAAATGGTGCACGTGGTGGTGCCAATGACGTATAATGACAGCTC
This sequence comes from Cymbomonas tetramitiformis, assembly GCA_001247695.2. Classification (NCBI taxonomy): domain Eukaryota; kingdom Viridiplantae; phylum Chlorophyta; class Pyramimonadophyceae; order Pyramimonadales; family Pyramimonadaceae; genus Cymbomonas; species Cymbomonas tetramitiformis. The sequence goes on from LGRX02006795.1 coordinate 25,989, forward strand.
AGCGGAGGTAGTGGTCAGGCTGTTCATGGATACAGTATGGAGGTTGCATGGGGCACCTGCGAAGATCATGTGTGATCGAGACCCTCGCTTCCGATGGGCAGTTCTTGCGCAGTTCACGGCATGGGCCTCTACGCATAGTGGAGTGTTTGTACAGCGACAGGCAGCAGGAGTTGCCAGAGCAGGACCGAGGAGCTCCTTCAGCCTACAGGTTGGAATTGCCAGTGCATTGGAAAGTTCATGATGTATTCACAGCGGATCGGCTTACTCCAGTCCATTTGGGAGCCAGTCACTTCGTAGGCAGGCAGGAGGAGATAGCACCACCACCAGTCTTAGTAGAAGGTCAGAGGGAGCGTGAGGTGGAGCGTATCATCGGCACTCGCTTCAGGAAGCTAGGAGGGAAGGCTGGTGGAACAGTGCAAGAATGGCTAACCAAGTAGAAAGGTCTACCACACAGTCACAGCCAGTGGCGGACCAGGGAGGATCTAAAGGGCCGGGGAGGAAGGCTGGAGCCATTGAGGGTCTTTGAGGCTGAAGAGGAGAAACTGAGGAAGGGTCCAGAGAGACGGCGGAGGGAGACGCACCAACATCAGGAGGAACAGAGGGCTCAGCTGACGGCGCTCAGACCACCGACGCCGAGGGTTTTCAGTAAAGGAGCTAATCAGGTGTATCGGTCTCATCTTTCTCGAGTGCAGCGCCCCGTCAGGATACTGGTGCTGTTCTGTGGCACCGGGTCAGTGGAGCTCCGATTTCAGAGGCAGTTCAAGGATTGCGAGGTGGTGACGGTCGATGTGCTTCCGAAGTGGCAAGCGACGTGCACCGCCGACATCCTCAGCTGGAACTACAAGCTGTACCCCCGACATTACTTCGATGTGGTATGGGCGAGTCCTCCTTGCAAAGAGTACAGCAAGGCCAAGACCAAAGGGACCCCAGACCTGGAGCTCGCGGACCGGCGGGTGCGGCGGAGTAGGCAGATCATTGAGTACTACGATCCTGCCTACTACTTCATCGAGAACCCGGCAGGAGACGCTATACGAGGACTTCATACACGGGAGGTGATGAAGGGTCTGCCGGCACCTCTGCTCACTACTTACTGCAAATATGGTCCGCCGTACATGAAGCCCACGCACATCTGGACGAATGCTTCGTTATCGGTGCCATTGCTACAGTGCGCCCACAGTTCGCCATGCCCAGCTAGAGCCATCACAGGAAAGCATGAGAACACCTCGCAAGAGAGTGTATCCGCTTCCGGCACCCGTGGCATGGGCTCTGCTCAGGAAGTATACGCGATACCTCGCTCCCTTCTTTATCACCTGTTTTGTGAGTTAAAATTGGAAGACCGCTTGAGCGAGGAGAGCGTGGTAGCCATAGTGGACCTGATATCAGTGTTGGCAGCACAAGAGGACGAGAACGCCGAGCAGATCCAAGATACTGAGGTAGATCAGCCTCAGGGCGCAAAGCATGTGGAAGACCCGTGAGTTGGGGAAGTACCGGACCACTAAACCGTCTGAGCGTTGGTAGCGTGATTCGGTAAGGGGGTTTCGGGAAAACCCGGCTGGCGGCAGGGGACCCAGACCCGAGGACTGGGGGGCACGGACCCAAGAACCGCGATAGCTATTAGCATGTTGCAAGTATAACTTCCATCCTGAGTACGTGAGAAGGCGAGACAGCGCTAGCGAGGACGTAGGCGCGCCTAAAAGGGGGGGAGAGTTGTATTAGGGTAAGTTGCGAGTCAGATGACAGAAGTCACCAGTATGACCGATGACAGACTCTGACTCGAATATGGCATCAGAACATCTGCACCCACAGCAGATCAGACTTGAGAGAGAAATGGAGGGAAACGATCCAGATCCCGATTGGTCAGAACATCTGCACCCACAGCAGATCAGACTTGAGAGAGAAATGGAGGGAAACGATCCAGATCCCGATTGGTCGTACAAAACTGGAGGGAATCAGGAGAGCTCCAGTTTCGCCACGTCAGCAGATTTATAATCGTGCAAAGGTGAGAGAAAGAAAGAGTGACGGTGGAATTCGAACAGGTCCGAGACAATGACATGACAGGACCGAGGAAGTTCGAATCGTCGTGATGCTATATAAAGAGCTGAGCAGGCTCTTGGAGTTGTTTTCGTTTTAGTAAGTTTTTAATTACAGCACAGCCGCCATCTCTTCCGTAAACAGTTTTTATTACAGTGTATTTATAAACTGTCCATATGATTATGCAATCGTATCCGTGCTGAATATAGCACAACAGCAAGCATCTTGCTTGCTCCGTGGTGACGTCCCTACAGTAATCACTCACCTCGACGTTAAGGAAACAGCCAGCGTTTCGAGGGGGGGGGTACCCAACTCGATGAGAAAAGCTGGCTGGATTTTCCGACTTATGAGATGGCCTGAAATAAGGAAAATGACCGCTGGCTGCCTAGCTGGAGAGGCATTTCTTAAACTAAGAAAACTTTGCTGGGAAATTGACAAATATGGTATATTTGATGGGTTTTCATGATTTTTTGCACAAAACTTGTCTTAAAGGTTTAAGTTCCTGATAGTCTGTTTCAGAGATAATGTCGTCGTCTAAATCTTGCTTTAATTTCTTTACTCTGCGCACGGCTCTCGGGGTCCATTTTCTCGGAAATTGGACACCTTAACCCCTATGGAGCGGTTTGTACCGTATACCCCTACAAATTTAGGAATCGTAGGTAGGGCCATGTTTGCCTTGTATCTACCTTGTGTCTGGATGGCCAAAAACCACGACCAGACATGGCCATGTTTAGTCAGTTTTTCCGCGGCGCAACACCGCCCAAGTAGGGCCATGTTTGGTCGTGGTTTTTGGCCTTACTTACCCCTTACTTACCTTGTACCTACCCAATGTCTAACGCACCATACGTACGCCCGTGAATGCATGAATCACTTAGACATTGGGTAGATACAAGGTAAATATGGCCATGTCTATACATAAACAAGTGTAAGTAGGGCCCTACCTATCATGCATCTATACTCAAGTATTGGGT